>JASEVX010000694.1:0-62762 GCA_031761405.1 Serripes groenlandicus | reverse complement strand
CTGCTCTGACTACGAGGAGAACACTGTGAACATGCCATGACACTGCTCTGACTACGACTACATTGAGAACATGCCATGACACTGCTCTAACTACGACTACATTGAGAACATGCCACAAAACTGCTCTGACTACGAAGAGAACATTGAGAACATGCCATGACACTGCTCTGACTACGAGGAGAACATTGTGAACATGCCATGACACTGCTCTGACTACGACTACATTGAAAACATGCCATGACACTGCTTTGACTACGACTACATTGAGAACATGCCGTGCCACTGCTCTGACTACGACTACATTGAGAACATGCCATGGCACTGCTCTGACTACGACTACATTGAGAACATACCATGACACTGCTCTGACTACGACTACATTGAGAACATGCCATGACACTGCTCTGACTACGACTACATTGAGAACATGCCATGACACTGCTCTGACTACGACTACATTGAGAACATGCCATGACACTGCTCTGACTACGACTACATTGAGAACATGCCATGACACTGCTCTGACTAGGACTACATTGAGAACATGCCATGACACTGCTCTGACTACGACTACATTGAGAACATTACACGACACTTCTCTGACTACGACTACATTGAGAACATGCCACGACACTGCTCTGAATACGATGAGGGGTAGGCTAATCTGGATCTTCCCCGATCGTCAAGTCCGAAGGTCGGTCTCTGGTATTAATAAAGTTTATTAATAAATGATAAGCGCCGTTTTACTATTTGTTCGATTTAAAGCTATCTATCTACGTAAGAGAGATATATCTGTACTCTCTACTATTGAAAGATATCTCTCTGAATTATAGAGATAGTTCTCCTACTTTGATATGTATCACTATAACTACATGAGAGAGAGAGAGAGAGAGAGAGAGAGAGGAGAGAGAGAGAGAGAGAGAGAGAGAGAGAGAGAGAGAGAGAGAGAGAGAGAGAGAGAGAGAGAGAGAGAGAGAGAGAGAGAGAGAGAGAGAGAGAGAGAGAGAGAGAGAGAGAGAGAGAGAGAGAGAGAGAGAGAGAGAGAGAGAGAGAGAGAGAGAGAGAGAGAGAGAGAGAGAGAGAGAGAGAGAGAGAGAGAGAGAGAGAGAGAGAGAGAGAGAGAGAGAGAGAGAGAGAGAGAGAGAGAGAGAGAGAGAGAGAGAGAGAGAGAGAGAGAGAGAGAGAGAGAGAGAGAGAGAGGAGAGAGAGAGAGAGAGAGAGAGAGAGAGAGAGGAGAGAGAGAGAGAGAGAGGAGAGAGAGAGAGAGAGAGAGAGTGTGAGAGAGAGAGAGAGAGAGAGAGAGAGACGAGAGAGAGAGAGAGAGAGAGAGAGAGAGAGATATATCTTCATATTTAATATAGTTAGTTTAAATATGTTAGAGATATATCTCCGTAAATTAAACAGATGTCTCGCTAAATATGTGTTGGTTTATGTAAAATGGTTTCTCCCCTTAGTCAGTTGGCAAACAAACAAATGTTTCTATTAGTCAACCAATCAAGCGCGGTTATAAACTTAAGTTTAAGGCTTGTTTCGCAATCGATGTAAAATAAGTAAGTTTAATTATATTTTTCTCCACAAAAGTACACTCTTCCTTTCAATTTGGGTTGGGAAATATTCAATAGGATTAGTAAATCATACTACTACCTTTAACAGTTCAAACAGTGTCATCACAATGGCCAATTCATCGTCCTTAAATTTGTCCTGCTTCTCCAGCTCCTCGGAGGCGTCAGTCCACTGGTCATCATAGAGAGAACCTAATTGCTCCCCGATCTTCCGGGGTCTATTCGGATCACTTATGTCAGACACATTCGGGTTCCCGTCCAACGGTTGGGTCGCAGTCAGCGCACTTAGCCTGGAGTAACAAACAGTTTGTTTATTTTTTGCAAAACATTCTGAAAATACTTTGTTATTTAGGATTATCAATACCACTAACAACGTTCCTAATGTGACAGTACAATGATCACGAACAGTACCACTAACAACATTCCTAATGTGACAGTACAATGATCACGGACAGTACCACTAACAACATTCCTAATGTGACAGTACAATGATCACGGACAGTACTACTAACAACAATCCTAATGCGACAGTACAATGATCACGGACAGTACTACTAACAACAATCCTAATGTGACAGTACAATGATCACGGACAGTACCACTTACAACGTTCCTAATGTGACAATACAATGATCACGAACAGTACTACTAACAACAATCCTAATGTGACAGTACAATGATCACGAACAGTACTACTAACAACGTTCCTAATGTGACAATACAATGATCACAGACAGTACTACTAACAACAATCCTAATGTGACAGTACACTGATCACGGACAGTACTACTAACAACATTCCTAATGTGAGAGTAGAATGATCACGAACAGTAATACTAACAACGTTCCTAATGTGACAGTACAATGATCACGGACAGTACCACTAACAACGTTCCTAATGCGACAGTACAATGATCACGGACAGTAATACTAACAACGTTCCTAATGTGACATTACAATGATCATGGACAGTACCACTAACAACATTCCTTATGTGACATTACAATGATCATGGACAGTACTTATAACAACATTCCTAATGCGACAGTACAATGATCACGGACAGTACTACTAACAACATTCATAATGCAACAGTACAATGCTCAAGGAGAGTACCACTTACAACATTCATAATGCGACAGTACAATGATCATGGACAGTAAGACTAACAACATTCCTAATGCGACAGGACAATGATCATGGACAGTACCACTAACAACATTCCTAATGCGACAGTACAATACTTACGGACAGTTCTACGAACAACATTCCTAATGCGACAGTACAATGATTAAAGACAGTACCACACAACATTACTAATGAGACAGTACAATTATTACGGACAGTACTACTAACAACATTCCTAATACAACAGTACAATGATCATGGACAGTACCATTTACAACATTCCTAATGTGATAGTACAATGATCACGGAGAGTACCATTAACAACATTCCTAATGCGACAGTGCAATGATCACTGATACTACCACTAATAGCATTCCTAATGTGATAATACAATGATCACATACAGTACAATGCTCACGACAGTACTTCTAACAACATTCTAATGCTAGAGTAAAATGGTCACGGACAGTACCACTAACAACATTGTAGTTACCTAGTAGAATGCTCATGGACACTACCACTAACAACATTCCTAATGCGACAGTACAATGATCACCGACAGTACCACTAACAACATTCCTAATGCGACATTATAATCATCACAGACAGTACCACTTACAATATTCCTAATGCGACAGTACAATGATCACGGACAGTACTACTAACAACATTCTTAATGCGACAGTACAATGATCGTGGTCAGTACTACTAACAACATTCCTAATGCGATAGTACAATGATCACGGAAAGTACTACTAACAACATTCCTAATGCGTCAGTACCATGATCGAGGTAAGTACTACTAACAATATTCCTAATTCGACAGTACACTGTAAAAACGGCCGTTTCGTTTTTAAACACTTAATGAAACACTTTTCTGTTACACTTTTGAAACGCACTGTATTCGGGTGGAACACTAGTGTTCCAACTTGAAACGTGTTCACGTGACGCGTTTCAAAGCAAAACACTTCCTCTGTTACACTTTATAAACACGTGAACACGTAATGTAAACACGGTAGGCGTTTCAAACTGCAACGCGTGACATGTTTCAAAACTTAAGTGTGTTGTTTTAGAACACCTAAAGTACTATATAGATAAACGTGTTACGTGTTTCAATTTTACTCAAGATAAACGTGTCACGTGTTTCCATGCCAATATTGCCAATTTTGGACTGATTACAAAGAAAGGACAACTACTTGTTAAAGAAAACATTTATTTAACAATGATGTAAATGATTGTTTTAATTATCAGACACTCTAACATGTTTTGGGGGACTATCATTAATACAAATCGAGCAAAACAAAGAACAATTACATTCAACCCATTTCCACATATTGTAATTCTGCAGCAGACAACTAAAAATGTCGGCCAAAAATACGGAAAATTTATATAAATAAAAGTGGTATTAATAAATAGAATTGAAATCATTCTGGTAACAAGGAGAAATTGCTTGTGCTGATCATTTTTTTCTTCAAAATGCGTCTACAGGTGGGAAAGCGTTATTTAATGATTTTAATTATAACATGGCAACATGTAAATCGCTAAAAGAAGTTTAATTGCCAAGGTATTTCCTTATAATATATATACAACTATGACTCATAGAGGACTCATAGAGGACCATTAAATGCAATATCCATTGCCAAAAAAGACATGGTCAGTAATTCCCTTTACAGAAAAACAATCAGACTGATACATACGATCACATCCAAAAATTCCATTGATTGGCAAGGACTAATTTTATAATTAAATATACAGTAAGGTCTGATATACATTTTAATAACAACTAATAGTTTTTGTTCTGGGTGTAAATTGCATTGCTTTATGAATAAAGATTTTCAGGACAAACAGCTATGCACTATGCAAATAGGTGTACTTAAATATTTGGCAATTTCAAACACACTTTGAAGTATTTCCTGCAGTTGATTTTTGAAAACATTGTGGCAAAAGAAAGGCCATTTATAGTGTATTTGTAAAGATATAAGACCTGATTAAGTACATTTTGAAATAGTTTTTAGTTTTACTCATATATGGAAAACATTTTCCCACTTTGTAATGCTGCAGCAACATATAATTTTTTTTTTTTAGACAGTTTTAAAGGAACATTCCTGTGAGATCATTTTGAAATTGTTCCATTGGTCTAAGAGGAGAAGTTGTTAGTAGGAAAATTCGAACAAAAGGACACACACAATACCTCACCACGCAATTTATGTTCAGGTGTGATAAGAAAGGATGCTAGCCTGACAGCTGTGTTTTTCAATCAATCAAAAGGAACATTTCTGTTCAATCATTTTGGAATCAGAAAAGCAGATTCGGAGTAAGAATTTTAAAGCTATGTCCTTTTACCTCACAGTGTTGATGTGTTGTAAACCCACTGAATGATTATTTCAGCTAAACTATCTTGAAATCCGACAAGTACTATCATTTATCATTTTGTTCCTTGTTTGATGCCATTCTGCAGCCATGTTTTATCAAGACATCAATATAGTTTGAACACATTTTTGATTGGACTCAAAAGGAACATTTCTATCAACTTATCTAATCAGAGAAGCTAATTCCCAGGAAATTAATTTTGAATTCATGCATCCACACCCCTTCCCCCTTTCTGATGCCACAGCAACCAAAGTTATAAATAGAATTAACATCTTTAAATAATTCAGAAAGAGGAATACAAAAGGCACATTCCCATTAAGTTTGGTTGAAAATGTGTCCTTTCATTAACAAACAGTCAACAGTCAGGGAGTTATAACAATAAATAAAATTGAATCTTAGGCTCAGGTGATTTAAAAATATGTTACAACAAAAGGATAAACATGATAAATTACTTCTTAACACTTTCCCTCATACAACAATTATGCAGCAGATGAGTTTGAATATATTTTGTCAAAAAACAGAAAATCTCTATACATGTAATTAAATGGAAGACCTATGACAAAAAGTGGAAAACATTGTGGCAGAAGAAGAAATTGCTTGTTTTGAGCATCAGAAAGCGTCTATATGAGGGAAAGCACCACATACAACAACTCTGCAGCAGACGACTTGAAAACATACCCCAAACAAATTGGAAATTCCATTTTAATGAAAGTCATGGAGATTTGGCTTGTTATCGAACATTGCCCAAACATTATATATAAAAACTTACAAAAATGCTCAACAAGCTTGGTGAAAGATCAGAGGAAAACTGTTTGACTAAGAGAGCCACCATTATGGTTATCCCATAATACAGGCTTACAGGTGAATGACACGGGTTGTTCTGAGTAACATTTAAACCCTTTCCAGCATACAAATACTTTCTGATGCATCTGAAACGTTGACAGTTTTTAGACAGTTTGATTATCAAATCATATTTCCCATTAGCTTGGCTAGTTTCACTTCGATTTCGGACGTTGTCATTTCAAGAACTGGTGTCGTAATCTCGAAACGCTTGAAAGCAAACTCTCAATATTTGTGTTATCTTGTCACAGCGAAAATTGCTGATAGTAGCCATAGTTTTGGTAATATAGGTATGTATTGCACATACATGTGTAGGTTATTTACCACTGAACAAGATTTATAATATTGATTGACTTGTCAAAGTTGTTTATGCAAAACTAGCAGATAATTTAACCTAGTTCACATACGACACCTTCGGGTCGACTCCATGTAATTTGACCACAGTAATTTGACCACAGTGCATTTTGACCACTGGTAATTTGAAGTTACCGAGTACCTTCGGGTCAGCCATAGGGAATTTCTCAAAATTATCAACTTATTAGTTTAACTTTTTAAGAATAATTAAAGGCTTATGGTGATTAATCAATGTTAACAATTTGTTGTTAAAATTAACTATTTTTTTTGTCAAATATGACTTATTAGTTGGTTGAAATGCATCAGTTTTCGTGCATGAAAATGTGCACAGTAAAGTTGGCCCCATCACTGTTCTGTTTTTTATGCAATAGGTAATTGCAAGTGATATATTTTAGTTCTTTCTTTTTCATATTATTTTGATAAAAATGTGAAATAAATATCTTAGTATTAAAAAAGCAGCTGTTTTGATGAATATAACATTGTTTGAGATAACAGAAACAAACATTTATCACGTGGCCCGGAAATGGCAAATTCGACCCGAAACTGTCAAATTTACAGCTTGCAATTGAAGACACTTAAGAAACATTTTATATAATAGTTAAATTATACCTTGGTGGGGGAGGACGTATTTGTTAAACATTTTATGTAGTTTTGTTTCTCTCAACTTTCCTTTCAAAGAGACAAGATTCGTTAATTTGGTTATTTGGTTACTGACCTGGAACTGTCGAGTTCAATGTAGTAGACGTTTGTCACAGTCGACTATTGCCAATCGTCAACATTTAAAAACAAGAGGCCCATGATGGCCTATGCTCTACTGGTAGGGTTCTTTGGAAATTTTCAATCCAGAGCATGTATGTATGGGTAAGATCGGATAGTAAATGAAGGTTCTTTTGTGTTCACAAGCTGTATTATAGCAATTTGACAATTTCAAGGGCCATAATCCAGTCATGCAAGGGCACATCTGGCTGGTTTTCAAAAGGAACCAAGCTCTCATCAATATTTAACTACTATCTAAGTTTGGTGAAGATCAGATAGTAAATGGAGCCTCTATTGTGTTCACAAGCTCAATTATAGCAATTTTGACAATTTCAAGGGCCATAATCAAATCTCGCATGGGCGGATCTGGCTGGTTTGCGAACGGAACCGAGCTCTCATGAATATCTAACTACTGTATAAGTTTGATTGAGATACAATCAAAACTGAAGACTTTATCGCGTTCACAAGCTCTATTATAGCAATTCTGAAAATTTCAAGGGCCATAATCCAGTCTTGCATGGGCGGATCTGGCTGGTTTGCGAAAGGAACCGAGCTCTCATAGATATCTAACTACTGTATAAGTTTGATTGAGATACAATCAAAACTGAAGACTGTATCGCGTTCACAAGCAATTGTTTACGGACGCACAGACGGACGCACGGACGACGGACACCACACCACGGCATAAGCTCTTCTGGCCTTTGGCCAGTAGAGCTAAAAACCACAAAATGATATAGTGTGTGACGTTAAGTAACATCTTAATCTATTCGAACGTGTTCGAATGTGTAATTCTAAACTGTGCGGTAAATGTTTAACTTGACTTTTTTTGCATTCACACATTATCAGTCATAAAAAAAAATAAACCCAATTCAGTTACATATTTAGAATTCAGATGCTGTAGACAAACTTGTCCAAAATGTACCTGTCTCTTTCCTTTTTGATGTTTGCTTTGACACTCTGAAGATTTGTTAAATCTCTTTCTAGTTTACTGGTTACATCAGGTAAATCCCCGAAATGCATAATGCGTATGTGAAACGTTAAATACTATACTACTGACTTGGCAACTACGAAAATGTATTAGTTAATCTTAAAAAACCTTTGCAATTAAGTCCTATTCCAGTTACTTATTTTATGACTTTTTTGTCAGAACTTTGGTAGTTTTGTTGTTATCCATAAAAACCACGAAAGAGACAATTTACATGCAATAAATAGCCATATGACCCTTTCCCTTTTTAAACCAACACTAGACACATTCGCAGCAGTCTACTTTTTAAACATTGAGAAAAGGATTAAATTGCTGAAGACCTTTACTTTTTTCTTTTCTTAAAATGATATTATCTTTGCATCGTAATTATAATCATAATTTCACAGATGTTAAATTAATCGTCATTGTTTTATCGATAACAACAACAAAATACTAAAACCTGTATGAGGAATTTCAAACTCCTGGAATTAGTCCTTAATGAAAGCACCATGTATACATTTGGACGAATGAAAGCACTAATGTATACATTTGGACGAATGAAAGCACCATGTATACATTTCGACTAATGAAAGCACCATGTATACATTTCGAATAATGAAAGTACCATGTATACATTTCGAATAATGAAAGTACTGTGTATACATTTCGACTAATTAAAGCACCATGCATGTATACATTTCGACTAATGAAAGCACCATGTATACATTTCGAATAATGAAAGTACTATGTACACATTTCGAATAATGAAAGTACCATGCATATATTTCGACTAATGAAAGCGCCATGTATAAATTTCGAATAATGAAAGTACCATGTACACATTTCGAATAATGAAAGTACCATGCATATATTTCGACTAATGAAAGTACCATGTATACATTTCGAATAATGAAAGTACCATGTACACATTTCGAATAATGAAAGTACCATGCATATATTTGGACTCATGAAAGTACCATGTATAAATTTGGACTCATGAAAGTACCATGTATACATTTCGACGAATGAAAGTACTTTGTATACATTTCGAATAATGAATGTCACAGATGTCACGATGATTCAATTACAAAACTGTTCTTATGATGTGTGGTAAAAAGAAAGTAATGCCGTCTTCTGGCGACATGGATGCCTTTCATCAACTTTCTCGTGTGTTGACCTTATATATCTATGTATAAGCTTTCTCTGAATGTAGATGAGAACCAGATGTGTACTCAGATTTACATAACACACAACTTGTAACAATGTTATTAGTCGATGTACACCAATATGAGCTCATAACACGCGCACTTCCGGATCTTCAAGAGTGTAGGTCAATCTAAATAGACCCACAGCTTTATCACAATCTTGAATTTGAAAATTTTAGAAAGAATTTAAAAAATCTTACTTTTGGACAGGTAGGTTGAGATTGTCCGTTGCATCCTTTGTGGTGCTTTGTAATTTATTCTCAAGCTCAGCTTTTTCAGTTTTGACATCAGCTAATTGTTGTTTATACTTGTTAACTTCATCTTGCAGGTCCCGTAACTTTTGGGCAGACTGTTCTTGAACAGCTTTACTGGAATAAATCAGATCAATATTACGGTTTTTGTGTTTGTACATTCCATAACAACTTTGAAGTGTACATCATACAATCAACACAGTAAAGGTGAACACCGATTTGGAAGTATCTATGCTATATATCGTTGCGTTAGAAACTTTCGTTGTCATACCTTATCAATGGCGTACTGGTATGTATATACGAGGGTCATATTATGAAAGTTCTGATAATTGGCGTATAACTCTGCTTATAAATTATCGATTTGTATGAAAGTTATTTCCCCTTCCTCGTGCACAAAACATGCTGGTCACGTGGTGTAGCGTATTCAATCAGGTGCGGTTATCGACATTGCTAGTTTTTAAAGGTTTAATTACAAATATGGAGAAGGAAGAGCAGGGGATCTATATAAACTACGGTCGTTGCTTAATTGTTCGCCGCAGGAAATCAAAGCCGCTTTAGACAAGGTTTATGGGAACGATGCTCTATCGTATCCTACCATTGCAAGATGGTCAGGTCGATTTAAAGATGGCAGGCACAAGTTTGAAGATGGCCAACGTTTGTGGAAATGACGTCATCGCCGTAAACACAGCAGGGGGGTATATATAAAATACGATCATTGCTTAATTGTTCGCCGATTTAGATAAGTTACTTTGGAACGATTTTTTATCTTATCCTACCATTGCAAGATGGTCAGCTCGATTTAAAGATGGCAGACAAAAGGTTAAGTATGACCAACGTTTAGGGCGTCCGTTAACGGCATTTTGTGAAAATGACGTCAACCCCGTTAAAAATACGGGGGTCGTGGGACTTAAACTACTCCATGATAACGCACAAGCACATACGTCAGCCGTCGTGACAGATTATTTACAGGCCATCGGACTTCATACATTGCTACATCCCCACATACAAGTTCAGACCTATCACCATCGGACTTCATACATTGCCACATCCCCCATACAGTTTAGACCTGTCACCATGTGACTTTTGGCTGAATCCACACATCAAACAGTGTCTTAGGGGACGGCGGTTCAAGACCCGCACAGTTGTGGGACGTGTCATATACCAATGCACTAGTACTATATCAAAGTCAGACTATAAAAATGCATTTTTCGAATGAATCAATGGATAAAACGATGAAAACGTGTGTACGGGTCAAAGGAGAGTACTTCGGGGGCCTAAACTAGACAGATTGCACAAGCTAAGAGCAGTATTATAAATCCGCATCCATTATCAGAACTTTCAAAATGCCCTTCGTTAAGTGCTGAAAACCAACCTTTGTGTTTAAATGACATGTGTAGAAAAGGTTGTGTCTGCGCATCAATTTAGTCGGATCCAAACGAGCAATAATTGTGGGAAATTGTATTGAAACCTATTGTGACGTGTTGTAAATTTCTGTCCATTTCTATGGTTAAAGTGCATTTGATTAAATGTTATTTCAGGTTTTCCATATATTCTCCTTTTTGTTGGGGATGACAAAATAGAACAGAATATTTCCAATGTAAGCCTTTGCCACGTCAAGAACTATTTTGAAGCATCTGCAGCAAAACTATTTTGAAATCATTGTGGAAAAAGAGCAAATTGATCATTATCAACAGGTGTAACTATTGCCACAATGTTTAAAACTCCTTTCAACAATTAAACTTCAATTTTAGAGATTTTCCTATTTTCACACAATGTTTTCTGCTGAACATTTGTTGTATGTTGCAAAGGGTTAACCGTTTCCCACATGTAGACGCAATCGGACCTCTCTGCAGTAAAACATTTTGAAACAGTGTGACAAAAGAAGAAATAGTTCATAATGAGGAATTTCTCCATTTGCTACAATGTTTTAAGTATTTTCAAAAATCAAACTTGCGCTTTTCGAGAGTCTTCATAATTATCAGTTGTTTTCAAAGTCCTCTGCTGCTGATTTGTTTTATGTTAAAAAGGTGTATACTGCACCTGTTTTCGGCAAGTTTTGACTTGGCCTCGTCAAGCTCCCCTCGTACTTTTGTTTGATCATTCTTAATTCTCGTTATTTCTTTGTTCGCTTTATCTAGAAGCGCTGTAGAGGGGTCTTCGATACTGTAAAGAGAAAAATGAATCATACTGTTTCAATTCTAATGCGTGTTTATACTTTTTTTCCGAAATTGCATCGATTACTTCGCGGACAGACCAGACCATATACATATATACTACAGCGATTAGAGTTATTATTGACTCTCTGATGAGGCATCGTTTAACCCTTTCCCTTACATACGACAATTCTGCAGCAGACGACTTTGAACGTATTTTGTCAAAACATAGAAAATCTCCATAATTGAATGGATAACCTATGACAAAAAGTGGAAAACATTGAAGTTTTATACTAGTTTACAATTTTTCCCCTTTATTCTAAAATGCCGCGAAATTTTCCCCTTCTCAAAGGCCCCAGCTCCCAAACCAAAATGAATGCTTACAGCAAGCTTGCGGCAAGCTTGCAGCAAGCCTGCGACAAGCTTCTGCAGGCTTTTTAAGATGTCTGCAAGGTTGTTGCAAGCTTGCGCAAGCATGCAAGCATTTTCAAGTCAAATTCTGCAAGCTTGTGATGGATTTGCAAGCTTGCGCAAGCTTTACTAGTCGCAAGCATGTGCAAGCTTTTTGTTTTTCTTGGACTTAGAAAATTTCACTTACATGTCTGGACAGAAAAGAGAGGAAATATTCTAAGTCCACAATATGAAAAAGGTTAATAAATATCATTGCTTGATGATCTCTATTTCCCCCCCTACCATATTGGTATTCAAATTAAATTGTATAAAACAGAGAATCTAACTGCTTGAATATTTTAATTCTAAAAAAATAATCTAAATATGGGTAATGTACATACAAATACATTAAACATTTAACAATATCTACATACACATATATACAAACAATGCATAATGATAAGATCTATGAATTTGACCCTCTTAATTATTACTAAATAAGTTTAATCACTCTCTACAAGATTTGGCCTTAGTAACTAAGTGAAACACATACTTTAATTCTCAACTGTTTCATCTGTAAAGGTTATAAATAATCATATCTAAAGATCGATACTGCTGTATAGTCACATTTGGCACATAAACAAAACATACATATTCTGAAAGCTTAAAATTTCAACTTAAGTTAGCAATACATTGAACAACTGGAATTTCTTTGTATTTTGAATAATGACTAGTTTAAATGACACAGGTATTGTGATTTCTGAATTTTATTAATTTTGTTCCAAAAATTGATAGACTAACATTATTCATAAGGATGAAATATTATCAGAAAGTGTAGCGTATTAAAATCTATTGCAACACTTCCAGAAAATATCTGTTATTTTCATTAGTCGCCGGGCAGGAGCCCGCGACTTCTATTTTTAATAGGTTTTCTGAAATCACATGGGAGGGGGGATTATTATTAGAAAGAAACACATTTAGATGTCTTGAACATATTACAATTGTGTTTGTTTAAAAACACTAAGTAATAACACATCTAAAATGAAATAAATATTCCGATGTTTTAGGTATTTTCAGTTTCTTTATTTTGACTCGCATTTATGTTTTTTTGTTTTATTTACGAAGACAAAACAGTCCCTATTAGCTAGACTGCTATACTTTATTTTACACTATATACTACATGTAATCAAAAGTCGATAACTACAAACCTTTACGTCGCAGTCTAATTTGTTTACTTACGCGCACCTGCGTGACTCGCGAATACCAACTGCGTAGATCAATCTCCTATGCAGAGAGCCGCTCTTTACACTCCCTTACAAATAGTAAATGATAAGTGATTTAAAATGTTTATTTGGTTCGAAACAAATGAAGAAAAGAACAAACCGAGATAAAACTGGTTTTAATGGAAAAATTACTTTGAACGAACACTCTCTGCCTATAAAGAGAGTTTCAAGAACGACACCTCTGCGAATAAGAAAGAATCGGGACTTTCGTACAAAATTATTTCGTCCTTGACAATTTTAAATGTGTCATTTAATTCCCTAAAGGCATATTGCTTCCGATCTGCATATTGTTATGCATCATTGACACAAGGGCGCACATCATAATATAATTTTAAAACATGAGTAGAATTAAAATAAATTAACATGTTGTAGGGCTAAGTTTATATTCGAAATTAAGTTTAAATTATACAACAATTTCAATGAGATTTAACTGTTTAGTTGATATTATATTTCGAAGGTGGTCTAATTTATAAATATTGGACTACATTTCAACATTTGTTAAAGTATGATATAATTAGGATGCTAAGCTAATATCATTTTGAGAAAAAGAGAAAACTCATGTCTTCAGCGATTTAACCCTTATCTCATTGTTTTAAAAGTAGATTGCTGCAAAGGTGTCCACTGTTGACGTTAAAAGAGGAAAGGTAAAATGACGTGCTATTGCATGCAAATCCTAAATTGTCTGTTTTGTGGTTTTATTGAAAAATAATACCGAAATTGTCTGTTTTGTGGTTTTATTGAAAAATAATAAAATTCAAATATTCTGACAAACATCTTGAAAAGTGTATGTGGAATTCACAAATCTTATAATTATTCCTTAATGAAAGCACTGTATACATACTAAGACTATTGTTTTATCGATAACAACAACAAAATACTAAAACCTGTATGAGGAATTTCAAAACTCCTGGAATTAGTCCTTAATGAAAGCACCATGTATACATTTGGACGAATGAAAGCACCATGTATACGTTTGGACGAATGAAAGCACCATGTATACATTTCGAATAATGAAAGTACCATGTATACATTTCGAATAATGAAAGTACTGTGTATACATTTCGACTAATGAAAGCTCCATGTCTACATTTCGAATAATGAAAGTACCATGTACACATTTCGAATAATGAAAGTACCATGCATATATTTCGACTAATGAAAGCACCATGTATACATTTGGACTAATGAAAGTACCATGTATACATTTCGACTAATGAAAGCACCATGTATACATTTCGACTAATGAATGTCACGGATGTCACGATGACTCAATTACAAAACTGTTCTTATGATGTGTGGTAAAAAGAAAGTAATGCCGTCTTCTGGCGACATGGATGCCTTTCATCAACTTTCTCTTGTGTTGACCTTATATATCTATGTAGCTTTCTCAATGTATATGTAGATGAGAACCAGGTGTGTACTCAGATTTACATAACACACAACTTGTAACAATGTTATTAGTCGATGTACACCAAAATCAGCTCTTAACTAGCGCACTCCCGAGTCATCAATATGTTAGGTCAATCTAAATAGACCCACAGCTTTATCACAATCTTAAATTTGAAAATTTTAGAAAGAATTTAAAAAGTCTTACTTTTGGACAGATAGGTTGAGATTGTCCGTTGCATCCTTTGTGGTGCTTTGTAATTTATTCTCAAGGTCAGCTTTCTCAGTTTTGACATCAGCTAATTGTTGTTTATACTTGTTAACTTCATCTTGCAGGTCCCGTAACTTTTGAGCAGACTGTTCTTGAACAGCTTTACTGGAATAAATCAGATCAATATTATGGTTTGGGTGTTTGTACATTCCAGAACAACTTTGAAGTGTGCATCATACAATCAACACAGTAAAGGTGAACACCGATTTGGAAGTATCTATGTTATATATCATTGCGTTAGAAACTTTCGTTGTCATACCTTATCAATGGCGTACTGGTATGTATGTACGAGGGGCATTATGAAAGTTCCGATAATTGGCGTATAACTCTGCTTATAAATTATCGATTTGTATGAAAGTTATTTCCCCTTCCTCGTGCACAAAACGTGCTGGTCACGTGGTGTAGCGTATTTCAATAAGGTGCGGTTATCGACATTGCTAGTTTTTAAAAGGTTTAATTACAAATATGGAAAAAGAAGAACGAAGGAAGAGCAGGGGGTCTATATAAACTACGATCATTGCTTAATTGTACGACACAGGAAATCAAAGTCGATTTAGATAAGTTACTTGGGAACGATGTTCAACGTATTCTACCATTGCAAGATGGTCAGGTCGATTAAAAGATGGCAGACAGACATTTGAAAATGACGTCATCACCGTTAACACAACAGAGCGTCTATATAAACTACGCTCGTTGTTTAATTGTACGATGCAGGAAATCAAAGCCGATTTAGATAAGTTATTTGAGAACGATGTTCTATCGTATCCTACCATTGCAAGTTGGTCAGCTCGATTTAAAGATGGCAGGCACAAGTTTGAAAATGACCAACGTTTGCGAAAATGACGTCATCGCCGTTAACACAGCAGGGGTTCTATATAAAATACGATCATTGCTTAATTGTTCGCCGCAGGAAATCAAAGTCGATTTAGGTACTTGGGAACGATGTTCTATCAGATCCTACCATTGCAAGATGGTCAGCTCGATTTAAAGATGGCAGGCTAAAGGTTAAAGATGACGTCATCGCCGTTAAAAATGCTGTCCTTAACAACTATGTAGAGGCCCGTCCACGTACGGGGGTCGGGGGACTTAAACTACTCCCATAAGTCAGCCGTCATGATGGATTATTTACAGACCATCTGGCGTCGTTCCTTGCCACATCCCCACACACAATCCGGATCTGTCACCATGTGACTTTTGGCTGAATACACACATCAAACATTGTCTCAGGGGACGGCGGTATGATACCCGCATATCTGTGGGGCATGTCATATTGTTACGTGCCACCCGTCTGGCCTGTCTGTTGGTAGGGTTGATAGGTTTAAGCCACTCGGTGGATCGAAACAAAACGAGAGGCAAAGATAGACATTTCAGTTTTCCTTTAATTCTGCCTAAGAACGTGGAAAAGGGAGAACAAAGGGGAGTAACTGTGCGTGTATCGTCCTAACACCAGACTGTAGTTACTTCCCTTGGATCGAACCCTTTCTCATAAAGTCGATAATAACAACTGCGCGACCATGGAATACCATTTATAATACGAATGTCAATGATGCTTAGTACCTCTAACAATCAGCTCGGACGTATGAAATATACGGCATGTGTAGACTACTTAATTGATAATGAATCTCTAAACCTAGAGATAATAAAACTGGACTCTATGCTACAATTGAAATTGTAATGCAGTGGACGTGGATCTATCTAACCATGACTCGTGTTCGAATGAGAGTGTTTTGTGACCAAAGTTCACGTCCTTTTATAGCCGCACAGCGATTGTGACCGTTAGCGGGTCACAAAGGTCGCGAGCCTGGTCACAACGGCTCGTCGGTCACATCTGTGACCAGAAAATGTCCATTGTGACCCAATCGGTCACAAGTGAGCAATATTCTGTCCACAGAGCAAAAAAGGTCCCAAAAAGGTGTCCACTCTAAATGAAAAGGGTTTCTCTTACTTTACGAAACTCAAGCATAAACAAATTAACTATGTACCAGTTGAAGATAAGATAGGACAGTTTTCCGATGATATAGCGAGGTAGTGTTCTGGGTCGATGACTCAGCAGAAACATTCCCACAATGCACCGTTAACAGCTTGCTGAAGTGTAAACAATAAAGCGTGGAAGATGTTTTCGTAATTCCAGCGCTAAGGAAGAACAAAATCAGACTTCACTGACTGGTAAAAGGTATTGTTTGTATTGTGGTAGATTGTTAGATTGAATTTAACCGTTAGCTCATACTAGATAATTTTCCCAAGAACGCGACTAGAATTAACATGAAAGTAATGGGAATTCGCGGATGCATGTGACTCGACCTCATTTCGCCAATATCCAAGTAAACAACGTTGGAACTGGATACAGTCAACAATCAATGATAAGCTGCCTACCTTGGAGACATATATCGACAGACATGATGTAACTGTATATGTCAGATGGCCCGTGAATCAAACTGGGTCATCTGCACATTAGAAATGTGGTGTCTGTCAAATACAACAACGACTAAAGAATGCACAAGTGGGATATTCCACGGTCTGTCGCAACAACGGGTGAGTACCCTTAACAATAACATGATAATAAATACAATTACACAAATAAAACAACTTGCACAATAGCATTCCGATGACTGGCAAACAGGCAAACTGTAAACAGGGTGGAAAAAGCACTAGCTATCAAACAGATATCCCCTACTTTCCCCACACTGTTCGGTATGACACATATATAGTACTTATCGCTAATATACTTATTCTATTGTACCCTTTAAGATTCACGACTTAAGATGATCGCTGTAAATCAATGGGGTGACAGTTCCTATCCCTCGCATTGAGTGATACAACTGTTTCCGCAATGTTTTACCATGCTGATAATAATGATTTGACTTGGCACAGGCTAGCAGCCTGCACAGGCGAGACGTATCACTACTCCCCTCTTAAGTTGACACTACTCCTGTAGCCAACTAAACTACGACTTAATACTTTTGTAAAGTATGACATACATCTAACTTTCTAAGCAGATTTAATATTTGAAGCAATCAATTAAAGCATTTACTGAATTAGAATAAAACACAATTATGTTCACTGTTAGTTATGTCTCCTTCTGATGCGAGGCTCTGGCAATCAGGCCAAGTTTTTTAAAATTAAAGTCCACCCCCCCACATTATGAATACCTTAACACAGTTGCAACTAACTTCACCTAATGCTGTTCCACTGTCTATTATTGACTAGATTACATTGAAAATAACAATTGATTAATTATATTCCTAATATTTTATCACCTATTACTGTTCAGCACTATTGTTAAATGTTAAGTTAATGTTCTTTGAAAGGTTTCAGCCTTTGAGCGATGAGTTTGTTGGACTTGACTGTAGAGGATTATGATGACTTCTTCCAACCCACATGTTGCTAACTGCCTGGATACAGCAACACATGGGCACACTACCGCCTTCATAGTGTGCGACTTATCCGTACACTACTGGCCCAATGGAGTGTAGTGTACGGACTTGCCTAAATGACAAGCGTAACCGATAGTAAACGAAGTGGCTGGTTATTGAGGACGCAACATTGGAAAATGGTCCATAAATGAATAGTTAGTCAAAAGGCAACTATGGTAGTATTTTGTATAAGTCCCATTCTGACCTCGAAAGGGTGTCTTGATACTTCATCAAAAGAGCAGCTACTACTTCCCTTTAATATTCAAACTCTCCTTCTTTAAAGTTAAACATAGAAATAAGATGTGTGTTCCGGCACCTCTTCAACATTTGCTCTCTTGAGGTTAGGGTCAGGAGGGCGAAGCTCGTGCATCAAACCTGTGTGTAAACGCCTAACTCGGCCATCGTTTTCGCTCTCCATGCTTTGCTCAGCTTCACAAAATACGCTTATTACTCTTTCTATTGGTTCAGCCTTCCCGATAACTGCATCCTGTACAAGGTCTACTTTGGTTGGTAGGGGGTTTATTACCCTAATCTTGCATGCCGGCCCTCGGTTCAAGTTAACAAGAGTAGAAGCCATTTTAAGCGGGTAGTTTTCTAAAAATCTATCTGTTGGCTCGACCACAAAATCAGACTCTTGGTCATCATCCCCTTCAAAACGTTCAACGTAGACGCTTACGACCGCTTCAGTCTGACCGGGCACACTGATGTCATCTGCTACCACAACTCGTCTGTTTTGTTTCACTCTGCCTACTTGGAAAACTGGAATCACCGCCCCTCCCAGCACTATCTTATCCTCACTCAGCAAGATATCCGCTGGACCGGCCTTACTCCCTACAAGCACGTCATATCCTAGCAGAGCATCATCTACTATCTCTGCAACTATGGCGTCTTGCATGAGTCTAAGTGGCCCTATGGTAAGCTCAAACTCGGCCTTACCGTTCTCCCTAATTGCAGTGTCCGACAAATCCATTGCCCGGAGCCCGCGGGCTACCACAATAATTGCCCGGGCTACTGTCATTTTCAAATGAAAGCCCGGCGGGCTACTGTTTATTCCCGTGTCTGGTAGCCCGGCTTAATTACTTACACACATGTCGTGTATAAACAGTGACTGTATGTTACATGCGAAAACCACTCGCTGTGACCATAAACAAAATCAATATCAGTAGGCGGAGTTACCAACCTGTCAGATCGAGTGGTTTCAGCCAACCGAATCGCTTCAATAATAGTCAATTAACGTGATATATATACCCATTACGCCGGTCCAATCATTAGTGACCATTGTTCCCTGGTGTTAATCCATGAATGATTGCGAATAACCAATGAAATTCAAATATTCCCTTAAACGTATTTTGATCCATATTTCTACTTTCGGTATGCGATGTTTGCAAACTGGTGCAGACCGGTTCAGAAAGACGGAGAAGAAAATTGTCACCATGCAGAAGTTAATAAAATAAATTCGATCCAAATATTAAAGACAATACAATACGACCACTTCTAGATCTTATCTTGTCGTTAATCAAATATGCAACACCTTCATAATCGACATAGTATGCGATATGTCAAAGAAAATGTTTGGGATGAAATCTATAATGAAAAATAAATGCCCAATCACGGCTTTGTTTACCAAAATTAATTAGCATAACCGGCGGGAAAAAAATCATATGACTTAATAATTGCGATTTCATTGGAAGAAATGAGAAATTGGGTCAATGACGTTAACGACCCCGATCAAGAGTGGACCCCGATGTTTACATTCAACGCTGTTTACCGATTTCAAATTCTCAGTAGGGAACCATGATTAACATTGCACAATTATCAAAATGGCGGCTATGTTGTGAATAATACCGTAACACATGAAACAAATTTAACGTGTTACATGTGTTACGGTATTATTCGCGTCATTGTTTTTGACAATATTTTATGATTTAACCCTTTCCCTCATACAACAATTCTGCAGCAGACGACTTTGAACATATTTTGTCAAAAAATAAAAAATATAATGGATAACCTATGACTAAGTGGAAAACATTGTGGTAAAAGGAGATATTGCTTGTTTTGATCAATTTCTTCTGTTGTCACTATGTTTTCAAAAAGCTGTCTGCTGCAGAGACGTCAGAGAGCGTCTATATGAGGGAAAGGGTTAATAACTTCATTGAACCTGATAAATTTGACTTTTGGTTAATAAAATTGAATCTTATTTAATATGGCGTTCTTTGTAAAACTGACACTCGTATCGTATGCCCTGTTTCGGTGAGGGACCTAAATCGGTGACCTCAAATTTAAAGAGTTTATACTACATCATTTGATTTTTTGGTCTCAAGTTTAAACATTTCTGTCACTAGCTTTTAAATCTTTTGTAAATATGGATAAAATACAATACATTTTATGCAGAATATTTCAAATAACCTAGTGAAAAGTAATCTTGAAAATCTTTAGTACCAATTTTCTCCTATCTGTTAAGCTCTACCAAAAAGTCTTTTTTCCAAATTTCATTTTTTTTTAACTGAATGCTGCACTTCAGGTCTTTTGCAACACAGTCATGTTATTTGAAATGGTCATTACCCTTAAATCATGTACATGGTGTGCTCTTAATATTATGTTTGTACAGAAGTAGAAAACAAAAATAATCATAAAACACTCATTGGCATCCGCGATATTTCGGGCTACCAGCTTCCAAATCTGGTAGCCCAGTGGGCTACCAAACAATTCTGAAATTTGTCGGACACTGAATTGGCGTCCCTCCAGCTCCAACCAAGCATGCCGAGTGTCTAAGCTGAGGCTGCTCCTCCAACTTGATCTTGTCAAAAACCCGGTTTGACACTACGGTCCTCGAGGCTCCAGTGTCAGCAGTAAATGTCACAGGTACCCCGTTCACTGTGCCCTGCACATAAACCCCATCTGCTAAACCTCGCCTCTCCATCCTGGTTACCTGACCTACGACTTGTGGTATTACAAACTTTTCCTCAGTTGCCTTCGCTGCATGGCCGTATTCTCCTAATTGGACCTCCCTTTGGCCACAAGGGATGGTCCTTGGTAGTTTAAAGACTCCGCACTCCTAGACTCGGACCCTGTACCTCTCAGGTTATTTCTGTTGGTTTGCTGGTCTGGGCTCGCTCTCTTATCAGGTTGCGGACAACTTCTAGCAAAATGTCCAGGTTCTCCACAGTTAAAACATTCATTACCTCTACCCTGAGGTCGTCTTTGCTGGGACATACCTCGTTGCTCTAACTTTTCTAGTCTAGCATCAAACAGCTTAATGGCTGCGAGAACTTCAGCGTTAGTGGGTTCTCCGCCTGTGTCTGGTTGTTTTGAGCAGAAATCTTTGCTAGTTCCCCCGTTACTCCTGGTCATATTGCTTTTCTCTGCACTCTCTTGCTCAACTGCTCTCCTTGCTGAAGATTTATGCCTCTTGTCTGACTTTGACATATTCCTTATTTGTATCATGTGTACAGCATGGTAGACAGCTTCATCGATGTCGTTTGGCTCCTTGTGGTATTCTACCTCGAAGCGAACGTCTTCATCGTGTAGACCATCTAGGAACTTTCTCACCAAATCTTCCTCTCGGGTCTTCCGATCTCGGTAACCGTGAGCCTTATCGTACAGTCTCTTTAAGTCTGCGGCAAATTCTTCCGCTGTCTCGCCTTCCCTCTGAATTATTCGGCTAAATTTGGCTGCATATGCTCTAGGAGTTTTAATGACCCTAAACCTACTATTTAATTCATTTGTTAGTTCAACATAATTATTCAGTGTCCCATGTGGCAGTTGGGTGAAAACAAACTGACCCGCTTGGTCCTCCATCCTAGGCAGGAGCTGGTCGAGCTTATCGTCTGAGGACCAACCATTTCTCTGGGCGATGGTCTCGAACCTTGCCATCCAAACAGCCCAGTCCTCCTTTCCAGTGAAAGGGGCTATCTTCACATTAACTCTCTGTCTACGGGTGGGTACCCTTTGTTCTTGATACCCGTAGGGCTCTTCCCCCAGCCGTCTTGGTTGACCACGCCATATATTGGGTGGACTTTCATTCATAGTAACCTGATCATCCTCATAGTCGTTACTGTTGGGATTCAGATCAGCAGGGCCCTGATTCGTGCAAGCTCTTTGTGGAAGGCTAGGGTTGTAGCCCCAGTTGACTCTCATCCGATCCACATCCACTGCCCTGTCGTTTTCATATCTTCTAGGTGAGAAACAGTTTTGGTTATTATTTACTTGATTACCAGGCATAGCTAACTGCCTATGAGCCTGACTCTCTGTTAAGAGCTTTAAAGCTTTTGCCATGTCTGCCAAAGCTTCTGTCACACCGTCGACTTTCTGTCTGAGGGACATGTCTTCCTGGTCTGACGGAACGTAGCGACTGCAGTTCCGACCTGACATGCCCTCCCCTGTATGAAAGCTCTGCTCTCTAACCGGATGACTCAAGCTTTCTGGCTCTAAGCTCGCCTCAGCATGTTGGCTATCATGGTTTCTAATGTTGAAGGTTACTTCTCCACTGTCCTCTAATACACCTGCGGTACTCATTTTAAAAGTCAAAATGCTTTCCAAAAATAATATATAAATGTTCAAAAGGTATAATATACAATGTATGTATAAAGAAGTTCTACTGTTTTGCCTGGATATTCTTCTTAAAAGCTCGTCTAAGTTTATAGATCGTCTTCGGCTGTGGGATCGTATCACTGGATCTGTCAGAAAAAGACAAATCCCACATCTGTCACCACGAAAAAGTGTATGTTACGTGCCACCCGTCTGGCCTGTCTGTTGGTAGGGTTGATAGGTTTAAGCCACTCGGTGGATCGAAACAAAACGAGAGGCAAAGATAGACATTTCAGTTTTCCTTTAATTCTGCCTAAGAACGTGGAAAAGGGAGAACAAAGGGGAGTAACTGTGCGTGTATCGTCCTAACACCAGACTGTAGTTACTTCCCTTGGATCGAACCCTTTCTCATAAAGTCGATAATAACAACTGCGCGACCATGGAATACCATTTATAATACGAATGTCAATGATGCTTAGTACCTCTAACAATCAGCTCGGACGTATGAAATATACGGCATGTGTAGACTACTTAATTGATAATGAATCTCTAAACCTAGAGATAATAAAACTGGACTCTATGCTACAATTGAAATTGTAATGCAGTGGACGTGGATCTATCTAACCATGACTCGTGTTCGAGAGTGTTTTGTGACCAAAGTTCACGTCCTTTTATAGCCGCACAGCGATTGTGACCGTTAGCGGGTCACAAAGGTCGCGAGCCTGGTCACAACGGCTCGTCGGTCACATCAGTGACCAGAAAATGTCCATTGTGACCCAATCGGTCACAAGTGAGCAATATTCTGTCCACAGAGCAAAAAAGGTCCCAAAAAGGTGTCCACTCTAAATGAAAAGGGTTTCTCTTACTTTACGAAACTCAAGCATAAACAAATTAACTATGTACCAGTTGAAGATAAGATAGGACAGTTTTCCGATGATATAGCGAGGTAGTGTTCTGGGTCGATGACTCAGCAGAAACATTCCCACAATGCACCGTAAACAGCTTGCTGAAGTGTAAACAATAAAGCGTGGAAGATGTTTTCGTAATTCCAGCGCTAAGGAAGAACAAAATCAGACTTCACTGACTGGTAAAAGGTATTGTTTAGATTGAATTTAACCGTTAGCTCATACTAGATAATTTTCCCAAGAACGCGACTAGAATTAACATGAAAGTAATGGGAATTCGCGGATGCATGTGACTCGACCTCATTTCGCCAATATCCAAGTAAACAACGTTGGAACTGGATACAGTCAACAATCAATGATAAGCTGCCTACCTTGGAGACATATAGCGACAGACATGATGTAACTGTATATGTCAGATGGCCCGTGAATCAAACTGGGTCATCTGCACATTAGAAATGTGGTGTCTGTCAAATACAACAACGACTAAAGAATGCACAAGTGGGATATTCCACGGTCTGTCGCAACAACGGGTGAGTACCCTTAACAATAACATGATAATAAATACAATTACACAAATAAAACAACTTGCACAATAGCATTCCGATGACTGGCAAACAGGCAAACTGTAAACAGGGTGGAAAAAGCACTAGCTATCAAACAGATATCCCCTACTTTCCCCACACTGTTCGGTATGACACATATATAGTACTTATCGCTAATATACTTATTCTATTGTACCCTTTAAGATTCACGACTTAAGATGATCGCTGTAAATCAATGGGGTGACAGTTCCTATCCCTCGCATTGAGTGATACAACTGTTTCCGCAATGTTTTACCATGCTGATAATAATGATTTGACTTGGCACAGGCTAGCAGCCTGCACAGGCGAGACGTATCAATATTTGTTCTTTGAGGGCCAAAACTAGAAAGATTTGACAAGCTAAGAGCAGTATTATAAATCCGCATCCATTATCAGATCTTTCAGAATGACCTTCGTAAGTGCTGAAAATCAACATTTGTGTATAAACGACATGTGTAGAAAAGGTGTCTGCGCATCAATTTAGTTGGATCCACAATGAGCAATAATTGTTGAAAGTGTATTAAAACCGTCTGTGACTTGTTGTAGATTTTTGTCCATTTTTATGGTTAAAGTGCATTCGATTAAATGTAATTTCAGGTTTTCCATAGAATCTCCTTTTTGTTGGAGATGCCAAAATATGATAGAATATGTTCAATTTAAGCCTTTTCCACGTCAAGAACTATCTTGAAGCATCTGCAGCAGATGACTTTTGAAATAATTGTGGCAGAAGGGCAAATTGCGCATTACTAACAGGCGTTACTATTAATAAACAAAAATAATCTTCAGTTTTAGAGATTTTCCTATTTTCACCCAATGTTTTCTATTGAACGTTTGTTGTATGTTGCAAAGGGTTAACCGTTTCCCACATGTAGACGCAATCTGACCCTCTCTGCAGTAAAACATTTTGAAACATTGTGACAAAAGAAGAAATAGTTCATAATGAGGAATGTCTCCATTTGCTACAATGTTTTAAGCCTTTTCCAAAAATCAATCTTGCGTGTTTCGAGAATCTTCGATCATAATTATCAGATGTTTTCAAAGTCCTCTGCTGCTAATTTGTTTTATGTTAAAAAGGGTTAAAGTATACTGCACCTGTTTTCGGCAACTTTCGACTTGGCCTCGTCAAGCTGTCCTCGTAACTTATTTTGATCTGTCTTAAGTCTCGTGATTTCTGTGTTCGCTGCATCTAGAAGCGGTCTAGAGGTGTCTTCGATACTGTAAAGAGAAAAATAAATCATACTGATTCAATTCTAACGCGGGTTTATACTTTTTTCCGAAATTGCATCGATTACTTCGCATATACATATGTACTATAGCGATTTGAGTTATTATTGATTAGGCATCGTTTAAAGTAACATTAACGTTCGTAACGTACAACAAACTGGGCTACACATCTAGTGTTTTGTCAGAAGATGTATTGAGATAAAGTTAACATATAAGTTGGCGGTGAATGTTTAGTGTACAACTTCAAACACTGTAGATCCAGATCAGACTGCACGGGAGAGCATGCTGATCTAAATCTTCGCTTGGCGCCTAGTCCCAAAAGTCGGTTATAGTGTGAGATGGTCCATGCGTGACGATTGTGATTCTATATGTCCTCATTAAAATTCGTATAAAGCCGGAATGAACCTGTGATTCTATATGTCCTTATTAAAATTCGTATAAAGACGGAATGAACATGTGATTCTATATGTCCTCATTCAAATTCGTATAAAGCCGAAATGAACCTGTAATTCTATATGTCCTCATTCAAATTTGTATAAAGCCGGAATGAACATGTGATTCTATATGTCCTCATTAAAATTCGTATAAAGCCGGAATAAACCTGTGATTCTATATGTCCTCATTAAAATTCTAATAAAGCCGGATTGAACCTGTGA
This sequence comes from Serripes groenlandicus, assembly GCA_031761405.1. NCBI lineage: Eukaryota > Metazoa > Mollusca > Bivalvia > Cardiida > Cardiidae > Serripes > Serripes groenlandicus. The sequence goes on along the minus strand of JASEVX010000694.1, from coordinate 36,543 downwards.
TTCTTTATGTCCTCATTAAAATTCGTATAAAGCCGGAATGAACCTTTTGTTCTATATGTCCTCATTAAAATTCGTATAAAGCCGGAATGAACCTTTTGTTCTATATGTCCTCATTAAAATTCGTATAAAGCCGGAATGAACCTGTGATTATATATGTCCTCATTAAAATTCGTATAAAGCCGGAATGAACCTGTGATTCTATATGTCCTCATTAAAATTCGTATAAAGCCGAAATGAACCTGTGATTCTATATGTCCTCATAAAAATTCGTTTAAAGCAGGAATGAATATTTTGTTCTATATGTCCTCATTAAAATTTGTATAAAGCCAGAATGAACCTGTGATTCTATATGTCCTCATAAAAATTCGTATAAAGCCGGAATGAACCTTTTGTTCTATATGTCCTCATTAAAATTCGTATAAAGCCGGAATGAACCTGTGATTCTATATGTCCTCATTAAAATTCGTATAAAGCCGGAATAAACCTGTGATTCTATATGTACTCATTAAAATTCGTATAAAGCCGGAATGAACCTGTGATTCTTTATGTCCTCATTAAAATTCGTATAAAGCCGGAATGAACCTTTTGTTCTATATGTCCTCATTAAAATTCGTATCAAGCCGGAATGAACCTGTGATTATATATGTCCTCATTAAAATTCGTATAAAGCCGGAATGAACCTGTGATTCTATATGTCCTCATTAAAATTTGTATAAAGCCGGAATGAACATGTGATTCTATATGTCCTCATTAAAATTCGTATAAAGCCGGAATAAACCTGTGATTCTATATGTCCGCATTAAAATTCGTATAAAGCCGAAATGAACCTGTGATTGTATATGTCCTCATAAAAATTTGTATAAAGCCGGAATGAACCTTTTGTTCTATATGTCCTCATTAAAATTCGTATAAAGCCGGAATGAACCTGTGATTCTATATGTCCTCATTAAAATTCGTATAAAGCCGGAATAAACCTGTGATTCTATATGTACTCATTAAAATTCGTATAAAGCCGGAATGAACCTGTGATTCTTTATGTCCTCATTAAAATTCGTATAAAGCCGGAATGAACCTTTTGTTCTATATGTCCTCATTAAAATTCGTATAAAGCCGGAATGAACCTGTGATTATATATGTCCTCATTAAAATTCGTATAAAGCCGGAATGAACCTGTGATTCTATATGTCCTCATTAAAATTTGTATAAAGCCGGAATAAACCTGTGATTCTATATGTCCTCATTAAAATTCGTATAAAGACGGAATGAACCTGTGATTCTATATGTCCTCATTAAAATTCGTATAAAGCCGGCATGAACCTGTTGACGAGATACACTATGAGCTGAGTCGTCTGTTTAAACCTATTTGAAGATAAATAATTATTAAGAAAATTCGACAATATTGTCAACATATTTTCAAAACTGTTCTGCTACAAAGGGGTTATTTGTAGTGTGTATGAAGTGCTGGGTTAATAACTTAATAGACGCACACTTTGAACAGCTTCATTGGAATTTTACAAACGTTCTTTTGATTTGGCGTCACGAATTATGAGCAATTTATTATTATTGCAGCCATTAAAGTTCGATAGACTTTCCACATTTTAAATATCAAAATATTTAAACACTCATCGTTTGATTAGGAAACTTATCGTTTTGTGTACGGTGATAAATAAACACTTGTTTTAATTCGAAATGGACGGATCGAAATATACACGTCGTAGTTTTCTAAGGAACAATTTATATGAAACATGGGTCATCCCTTTAAGACATTCATTTACTTTTCTTATTTCAAAAAAACATTCTAATTGTGTGGAATGCATCATTTCATTCGGTATCATTATTATTACAGTTCATATATATGTGCATTTAAGAAATATATTTTATACGGAAATGGCATGTAATATAGGTACAGGTGTGTTTAAAATTACAATTTAATCTGACTTGATATTTCTTGGGTCGTATGGTTTGAAACATCTGAGTAAAACGGTATAGTTTAAGGAAAGAATTGCACACACTTGTTTAGGGGAAAAGGAGTAATTGATGTTTATGGATTTGTATCTGGAAATGTTAACCCTTTCCCACTTACAGACGTATTTGAAATCATTACTTTCTCATAGTAAGTCAGTTAGTTCTCCATTTGTTACACTTTCTACAACTCCATTCTATAATCATACTTTCATTACCGTAATAGAGAATTGCAATAGTTTTGCCCAGATGTTTTGCTGAAGAGTTGCTGTATGTGAAAAATGGTTAAATTGCCTCCTTCCAATCAAGGTAGCATGATGCCTGGATATGAAGATTCTGATCTTAACCGTGTGTCTATTTAAACGATATAATCATTGGACATCGTAAGATTGTCTACTTAAACGCTATAATCCTTGCATCCGTACATACATACGTAAGCCACGTCTGACGATAGAGGGTCGTAATGACTCCCCTATTTCACACCATTTACGTTACATTGGCGCACAACTACTGGCGCTACAATTCTGGGTCTTTGGTCAGAATATGTATTTAGGTCTATACAACATATATGAACCGTTCCACAAAAAAACTAACATTTTTGACTGCGTAATGTATTGACCCAGATCAGGGTGCGCAATCCGCGCAGGCTAATCCGGGCTGACACATTCCGTCACAGAGGGATAGAGGTATAGAGTAATGATTCCTGAAACAGAAGATCCACAGGAGCGAACATTGTCTGTCCGGGTTAGCCGGCGCGGCATTCTTAGGCTGATCCGGGTCGATAGTGTACGCAGAGCTCACAATGTTGGTTTTCTCGTGCTCATATGCTGTTATCGTACGTACAATGTTCGAGATATATGTAGAAGACCTTATTGGAAAATGAGTCAATTCTCAAGACGAGCATTTTCTCTTATTCCCACATAGTGTTAGAACGTCGTCTGTGACAGTTTAGACACAAGTTATATAGGATGAAAGTGAACTGGAAGAATTAAGGGGTGTATTGAAAATAAATTGTCTTATCGTATCTTATTGGCTTAGACCTCGACAATTTATAAGCTAATTTGATTGCAGTTTTGATCACACGAATCCCACAACCTCTAACTCTTTGATGTATATCCCTTTCCCACATTCGACTAATCTGCAGCAGACGACTTTGACAACATATAGGCAGACATTTGTAACCTCTTTATGAATGAATGCACGTGTACAGTTATTGATTGTAAAGTTATTGATTGTAAGGTAATTGATTGTAAAGTTATTGATTGTAAAGTTACTGATTTATGTTGAAAACACTGATGCAAAAGGGGACATTGGTCGTTATGAGCAAGTCTCATTGTGTATCAATGTTTCTAAATATCGTCCGTTTTAGTTCCTTGCAAGCCAAAATGCGTCTGTATGTGGCAAAGGGTTTTGGTCAAAACCAGCTGGGCCCTTATCACGGACTCTCCAAATATTCTGACCAAATATGGATTAAATGCAGGTACAATTTTTGTTCATTTGATTTGTGTTTAATTTCGAAACAATTTGTTATATTTCGGTGTTTCTTCATTAAGTTAACAAGTACTACTGGCCTTTTTGTCCTGACATCATATAGTCAGTCGTAATGTTTGACCCATCACCCTACTCGCCGAGAAGAGAAAACAATTACAACCATAACATTTGATCAAACCCAGGCGGTGATCGAACCCGCGACCTCCAACACCCGATGAGGAAGCTCTACCACTACCACTACATTACCGAAGCGACTAGTCTTCTTTACACACGTATCTAGCGCGATTTCATGTGCAACTAGTTCTAGAAGTAAAGTAAAGCCTATTTTCGTCATTTAGTTGTGTGAGCGGCGTCATTTAGTTGTGTGAGCGGCGTCATTTAGTTGCGTGAGCGGTGTCATTTAGTTGTGTGAGCGGCGTCATTTAGTTGTGTGAGCGGCGTCATTTAGTTGTGTGAGCGGCGTCATTTAGTTGTGTGAGCGGCGTCATTTAGTTGCGTGAGCGGCGTCATTTAGTTGTGAGAGAGACTTTATGTAGTAGTGTGAGCGGTGTTATGTAGTTGTGTGAGCGGTGTTATGTAGTTGTGAGAGCGGTGTTATGTAGTTGTGTGAGCGGTGTTATGTAGTTGTGAGAGCGGTGTTATGTAGTTGTGAGAGCGGTGTTATGTAGTTGTGTGAGCGGTGTTATGTAGTTGTGAGAGCGGTGTTATGTAGTTGTGAGAGCGGTGTTATGTAGTTGTGAGAGCGGCGTTATGTAGTTGTGAGAGCGGTGTTATGTAGTTGTGTGAGCGGCGTTATGTAGTTGTGAGAGCGGCGTTATGTAGTTGTGAGAGCGGTGTTATGTAGTTGTGTGAGCGGTGTTATGTAGTTGTGTGAGCGGTGTTATGTAGTTGTGAGAGCGGTGTTATGTAGTTGTGTGAGCGGTGTTATGTAGTTGTGAGAGCGGTGTTATGTAGTTGTGAGAGCGGCGTCATTTAGTTGCGTGACCGGCGTCATTTAGTTGCGCGAGCGGCGTCATTTAGTTGTGAGAGAGGCTTTATGTAGTAGTGTGAGCGGTGTTATGTAGTTGTGTGAGCGGTGTTATGTAGTTGTGAGAGTGGTGTTATGTAGTTGTGAGAGCGGTGTTATGTAGTTGTGTGAACGGCGTTATGTAGTTGTGAGAGCAGTGTTATGTAGTTGTGAAAGCGGTGTTATGTAGTTGTGAGAGCGGTGTTATGTAGTATTGAGAGCGGTGTTATGTAGTTGTGTGAGCGGCGTTATGTAGTTGTGTGAGCGGTGTTATGTAGTTGTGGGAGCGGCGTTATGTAGTTGTGTGAGCGGCTTTATGTAGTTGTGAGAGCGGTGTTATGTAGTTGTAAGAGCGGTGTTATGTAGTTGTAAGAGCCGTGTTATGTAGTTCAGCTCGACTTACTTTGACTTAGATGTTCCGCGTCATTTAGTTGTGAGAGCGGTGTTACGTAGTTGTGAGAGCGGCGTTATTTAGTTGTGAGAGAGGTGTTATGTAGTTGTGATAGCGGTGTTATGTAGTTGAGCTCGACTTACTTTGACATAGATGTTCCGCGTCATTTAGTTGTGAGAGCGGTGTTATGTAGTTGTGAGAGCGGCGTTATGTAGTTGTGAGAGCGGTGTTATGTAGGTGTGAGAGCGGTGTTATGTAGTTGTGAGAGCGACGTCATTTAGTTGTGAGAGCGGCATTATGTAGTTGAGCTTGACTTACTCTGACATAGATGTTCCGCGTCATTTAGTTGTGAGAGCGGTGTTATGTAGTTGTGAGAGCGGTGTTATGTAGTATTGAGAGCGGTGTTATGTAGTTGTGTGAGCGGCGTTATGTAGTTGTGTGAGCGGTGTTATGTAGTTGTGTGAGCGGCGTTATGTAGTTGTGTGAGTGGTGTTATGTAGTTGTGTGAGCGGTGTTATGTAGTTGTGAGAGCGGTGTTATGTAGTTGTGAGAGCGGTGTTATGTAGTTGTGAGAGCGGTGTTATGTAGTTGTGTGAACGGTGTTATGTAGTTGTGAGAGCGGCGTTATGTAGTTGTGTGAGCGGCGTTATGTAGTTGTGTGAACGGCGTTATGTAGTTGTGAGAGCGTTGTTATGTAGTTGTGAGAGCGGTGTTGTGTAGTTGTGTGAGCGGTGTTATGTAGTTGTGTGAGCGGTGTTATGTAGTTGTGAGAGCGGTGTTATGTAGTTGTGTGAGCGGTGTTATGTAGTTGTGTGAGCGGTGTTATGTAGTTGTGAGAGCGGTGTTATGTAGTTGTGTGAGCGGTGTTATGTAGTTGTGAAAGCGGTGTTATGTAGTTGTGTGAGCGGTGTTATGTAGTTGTGTGAGCGGTGTTATGTAGTTGTGAGAGCGGTGTTATGTAGTTGTGTGAGCGGTGTTATGTAGTTGTGAAAGCGGTGTTATGTAGTTGTGTGAGCGGTGTTATGTAGTTGTGAGAGCGGTGTTATGTAGTTGTGTGAGCGGTGTTATGTAGTTGTGTGAGCGGTGTTATGTAGTTGTGAGAGCGGTGTTATGTAGTTGTGTGAGCGGCGTTATGTAGTTGTGTGAGCGGTGTTATGTAGTTGTGAAAGCGGTGTTATGTAGTTGTGAGAGCGGTGTTGTGTAGTATTGAGAGCGGTGTTATGTAGTTGTGAAAGCGGTGTTATGTAGTTGTGAGAGCGGTGTTGTGTAGTATTGAGAGTGGTGTTATGTAGTTGTGGGAGCGGCGTTATGTAGTTGTGTGAGCGGCGTTATGTAGTTGTGAGAGCGGTGTTATGTAGTTGTGAGAGCGGTGTTATGTAGTTGTGAGAGCGGCGTTATGTAGTTGTGAGAGCGGTGTTATGTAGTTGTAAGAGCGGTGTTATGTAGTTGTGAGAGCGGTGTTATGTAGTTGTAAGAGCGGTGTTATGTAGTTGTGAGAGCGGTGTTATGTAGTTGTGAGAGCGGTGTTATGTAGTTGTAAGAGCCGTGTTATGTAGTTCAGCTCGACTTACTTTGACTTAGATGTTCCGCGTCATTTAGTTGTGAGAGCGGTGTTACGTAGTTGTGAGAGCGGCGTTATTTAGTTGTGAGAGAGGTGTTATGTAGTTGTGATAGCGGTGTTATGTAGTTGAGCTCGACTTACTTTGACATAGATGTTCCGCGTCATTTAGTTGTGAGAGCGGTGTTACGTAGTTGTGAGAGTGGCGTTATTTAGTTGTGAGAGAGGCGTTATGTAGTTGTGATAGCGGTGTTATGTAGTTGAGCTCGACTTACTTTGACATAGATGTTCCGCGTCATTTAGTTGTGAGAGCGGTGTTATGTAGTTGTGAGAGCGGCGTTATGTAGTTGTGAGAGCGGTGTTATGTAGGTGTGAGAGCGGTGTTATGTAGTTGTGAGAGCGACGTCATTTAGTTGTGAGAGCGGCATTATGTAGTTGAGCTTGACTTACTCTGACATAGATGTTCCGCGTCATTTAGTTGTGAGAGCGGTGTTATGTGGTTGTGAGAGTGGTGTTATGTAGTATTGAGAGCGGTGTTATGTAGTTGTGTGAGCGGCGTTATGTAGTTGTGTGAGCGGTGTTTTGTAGTTGTGTGAGCGGCGTTATGTAGTTGTGTGAGTGGTGCTATGTAGTTGTGTGAGCGGCGTTATGTAGTTGTGAGAGCTGTGTTATGTAGTTGAGCTCGACTTACTTTGACATAGATGTTCCGCTTCATTTAGTTGTGAGAGCGGTGTTATGTAGTTGTGTGAGCGGCGTTATGTAGTTGAGCTCGACTTACTTTGACATAGATGTTCCGTTTCATTTAGTTGTGAGAGCCGTGTTATGTAGTTGTGTGAGCGGCGTTATGTAGTTGTGAGAGTGGTGTTATGTTGTTGTGTGAGCGGCGTTATGTAGTTGTGAGAGCGGCGTTATGTAGTTGTGAGAGCGGTGTTATGTAGTTGTAAGAGCGGCGTTATGTAGTTGTAAGAGCGGCGTTATGTAGTTGTGAGAGCGGTGTTATGTAGTTGTGTGAGCGGTGTTATGTAGTTGTGAGAGTGGCGTTATGTAGTTGTGAGAGCGGTGTTATGAAGTTGTAAGAGCGACATTATGTAGTTGTGAGAGCGGTGTTATGTAGTTGTGAGAGCGGTGTTATGTAGTTGTAAGAGCGGCGTTATGTAGTTGTGAGAGCGGTGTTATGTAGTTGTGAGAGCGGTGTTATGTAGTTGTGAGAGCTGTGTTATGTAGTTGTGTGAGCGGTGTTATGTAGTTGTGAAAGCGGTGTTATGTAGTTGTGAAAGCGGTGTTATGTAGTTGTGAGAGCGGTGTTATGTAGTTGTGGGAGCGGTGTTATGTAGTTGTGAGAGCGGCGTTATGTAGTTGTGAGAGCGGCGTTATGTAGTTGTGTGAGCGGTGTTATGTAGTTGTGAGAGCTGTGTTATGTAGTTGTGTGAGCGGTGTTATGTAGTTGTGAAAGCGGTGTTATGTAGTTGTGAAAGCGGTGTTATGTAGTTGTGAGAGCGGTGTTATGTAGTTGTGGGAGCGGTGTTATGTAGTTGTGAGAGCGGCGTTATGTAGTTGTGAGAGCGGCGTTATGTAGTTGTGAGAGCGGTGTTATGTAGTTGTGAGAGCGGTGTTATGTAGTTGTGAGAGCGGTGTTATGTAGTTCGGCGTTATGTAGTTGTGAGAGCGGCGTTATGTGGTTGTGAGAGCGGCGTTATGTAGTTGTGAGAGCGGCGTTATGTAGTTGTGAGAGCGGTGTTATGTAGTTGTGTGAGCGGCGTTATGTAGTTGTGAGAGCGGCGTTATGTAGTTGTGTGAACGGCGTTATGTAGTTGTGAGAGCGGCGTTATGTAGTTGTGAGAGCGGTGTTATGTAGTTGTGAGAGCGGCGTTATGTAGTTGTGAAAGCGGCGTTATGTAGTTGTGTGAACGGCGTTATGTAGTTGTGAGAGCGGCGTTATGTAGTTGTGAAAGCGGTGTTATGTAGTTGTGTGAACGGCGTTATGTAGTTGTGAGAGCGGCGTTATGTAGTTGTGAGAGCGGCGTTATGTAGTTGTGAGAGCGGTGTTATGTAGTTGTGAGAGCGGTGTTATGTAGTTGTGTGAGCGGTGTTATGTAGTTGTGAGAGCGGTGTTATGTAGTTGTGAGAGCGGCGTTATGTAGTTGTGTGAGCGGCGTTATGTAGTTGTGTGAGCGGTGTTATGTAGTTGTGTGAACGGTGTTATGTAGTTGTGAGAGCGGTGTTATGTAGTTGTGTGAACGGTGTTATGTAGTTGTGAGAGCGGTGTTATGTAGTTGTGAGAGCGGTGTTATGTAGTTGTGAGAGCGGTGTTATGTAGTTGTGTGAACGGTGTTATGTAGTTGTGTGAACGGTGTTATGTAGTTGTGAGAGCGGTGTTATGTAGTTGTGAGAGCGGTGTTATGTAGTTGTGAGAGCGGTGTTATGTAGTTGTGAGAGCGGCGTTATGTAGTTGTGTGAGCGGTGTTATGTAGTTGTGTGAGCGGTGTTATGTAGTTGTGAGAGCGGTGTTATGTAGTTGTGTGAACGGTGTTATGTAGTTGTGAGAGCGGTGTTATGTAGTTGTAAGAGCGGTGTTATGTAGTTGTGAGAGCGGTGTTATGTAGTTTTGAGAGCGGTGTTATGTAGTTGAGCTCGACTTACTCTGACATAGATGTTCCGCGTCATTTAGTTGTGAGAGCGGCGTTATGTACAAAACGTCGTTCATCAAACGTGACGCGATCCATCCGATATTACTAACAATGATCCACTTAGGATTAATTATGGGCCAAAATGCCATATGTTCATAATCATACATAATTAGTTGGCGAGCTAGTTATAGAACAGATGGAATGCAGACTTACTGGTTTTGTCCAGTTTTATAACGCGTGTTGTCGTGAGAAACACGGCGTTTGTGTTTTATGTTATTTTATATTACACTGGTGTTTTATACACTGTTATTGTGTTGCGTCGTTAAAAAAACATCGACATAAGCAATATCCGTCTTTATTTCAAATAAAGACCCACTGTTTGATTTTATTGAAGCCATTTAACCCTTTCCCGCATACAACAAATCTGCAACAGACGGCTTTGAAATAGCTTGTCAAAAATGGGGGTGGGGGAATACATAAACAAAAGTTGAATAAATAGATAGAGTTGAAAACATTGTTGCAAAAATGGAAATTGCTCCTTTTGAGCAATTTCTACCTTTGCCGAAATGTTTTCAAAAGTCGTCTGGTTTCAGATGCGTCAGAACGAGTCTATATATGGGAAAGGGTTAACCGGACTCTGTCTCGTGACTCATTTTAACTGTAAGTACTTTATCTTATGTTTTAGGGTAGATCGAGTCACCAAATTTTTTTTAGCAAATTTCTTGCTTTACAAAAAGTTTTATATATACACTACATACAAGAGAAAGTTGATGCAAGGCATCAATGTCGCCGGAAAAGACTGCATTGATTATTTTTGTATTCTTGACTTTCCTTAGTCTATTCAAACATTTGCTTATAAATGTTATATTCATACCTATACATTAGGGTATCTAACGAAATGTGTACACATTTACCTTGGCTTAAATTTAATTTTGCTGTTGTTACTTATTTAAATAATAGTATTCATTCATATAATTTCAATGTTTGTCAATCTTATTCGAATCACAAGGTAAATATCCTGGTATTGCTTTAAAGGGAGGTAATTTGAAGAAAACAAAAGTCTTCAAAAGGAGAAATATATCAGCATTACCGTCTACAGTTTAAATTGTTCTATTGTTTGTGGATTTAAAAATGTTCTTTTTTTCTTATTTCTACATGTACAACGAAATATTGCGGCTTCTCTTTGACGCTTTGCGTCAAACATTCGTCTTGTACTTGTCTAAAATAAAATAATATCACTCGCTTTTTCATATCGAAATGCGCATGCGCGAAAATCGATGTTAACGGTCACGAACCTACACAACAGAATAGGGTCTATATTTAGCTTAGAAACAGTTCCTACTTTAGATATTCATGGATTAACATTATTAAATGAATTCTACACAAATCAAGACATCTCTTTGAACATGAAAACAACATTTAGTAAGTTAAAATTGCTATTAAAAGGAGAATCCGAAATTGACCTCAATGATGACACATAAGAGTCTGCACTAGGGGGTGTTGGTTCACGTCTTGAAGGGACCACTTTTGTCTTCGTAAATAAGACAAAAAACTTAAATGCGAGTGAAATAAAAAAAACTGCAAACATTAAAAAATCGGAATATTTATTTCATTTTAGATGTGTCATTTATTAGTGTTCGTAAACAACCACAATTGTAATATGTTCAAATCATCTAGATTTGTTTCTTTCTAATAATAAGCCGCCCTCCCATGTGATTTCCGAAAAGCTATTAAAAATAGAAGTCGCGGGCTTCTGCCCGGCGACTAATAAGAAATTTGCCTACATAAAAGAACGACAAGAACAGAACAGAACATGAATATTTATCTCTTGAATAATCCTCCCTGAGATCTTAAATGGAGGTTGAACATACATGCAGTACATTTATTCTATACATTTAATTATTTAACAATTTTTGTCTCCAATTTCGAAACGATGTTCCATAACATTTTAATCAGGTACCTTACCTTGTTTACCTTGTTGTCGAGACCGTGTTAGGCTTCCGCCTCTCTGGTCCATTTTGGATTTTGTTTTGTTGTGCCGCTTCCGGTTCTCCATAATATGGCACAAATTTAAAAACTGGATCATTCCAGCACTTGTTTAGCAAGTTTTTAAAGTTATTTACATTTTTTGCATTTACGACGCTATCAGGCAGATTATTCCATGGTACTATAATTCGTTGTGAGAAGAAATACTTTCGAATGTTTAATCTACAGTGGCATTTGAACAACTTATGGTTGTGACCTCTTGTGTTAGTCTGATGAAAGTGGAATAACTTATGAATATTTACTTTGTCGATGTTGTTTAAAATCTTGTATGTTTCCACCATATCAGCTCTTAATCTTCTATACTGTAATGTAGGTAATCCAAGTTCTTTTAGCCTCTGTTGGTATTCTTTATTTTTGAGTGACGGTATTAATTTAGTAGCTCTTCTTTGGACATTTTCTAGGAGTAGGTCTTCCTTTTTGTTAATTACCGACCAAACTGAGCTTCCGTATTCCAAGTGTGGCCTCACCAGGCTCTTGTAAAGGACTAGTAGCATATCTTTATCCAAATGCGAAAATGATCTTCTTATAATGCCTAATATTTGGTTTGCTTTTTTAACTTTTGAGCTTATGTGTTGGCTGAATTTTAGTTTGTTGTCCACTATGACACCTAGGTCTTTTTCTTCTGTGGTTGTTGATATTATATTGCCGCTCATGTGATAGGTGTAGTTAGTATCTTGTCCTAGATGGAGATGTTTACATTTGTTATTGTTAAATTTTAAAAGCCATGTATTTGACCATTTTGATAATTCGTTCAGGTCCTTTTGGAGGTTTTCCTTGTCTTTGGTGTTGTTAACAACCGAATATATTTTGGTATCGTCGGCAAAAAGTTTGGCTATGTTGGTTACCACATCCGGGAGGTCGTTTATGTAGATTGTGAATAAAATTGGTCCTAAGACGCTTCCTTGAGGGATACCACTAATTACCGGTGTCCACATTGAGTGTGAGTTGTTAAGGACTACTCTTTGTTCACGTCCGCTTAAGAAATTTTCTATCCATTTATGTAGATTTCCGCATATTCCATATCCTTTTAGTTTTTGTAGTAATCGTTTATGCGGTACGGTGTCAAATGCTTTCTGAAAGTCTAGATATATGACATCCATTTTGTTTTTTATATCAAGGTTGAAAGTCCAATCTTCAATGACTTCTAAGAGTTGGGTCTGGCATGATCTGCCACTCCTGAATCCATGTTGGTGATTTGTAAATAAGTTATTTGACTCCATGTGTTTCATAATTGCATCCCTAATATCTACTTCCATTATCTTCCCTATAATTGATGTTAAACTTATTGGCCTGTAGTTTGATACAAGGTTCTTGGGTCCTGTTTTGTGGATAGGCATTATGTTTGCTCGTTTCCATTCCGTTGGTACAATGGAAACTTTCATTGATTGGTTGAATAAGTTAGTTAATGGGGTCTTTATTTGTAGTGCTGTTTCTTTTATAACTTTTGGGTGCATTGAGTCGTATCCTGGTGCTTTTGATTCTTTCAGTTTTGATAGATTTATAAGTGTTCTTGATTCTGTGAATTTTACTGTGTCTAGTCTATAAGCGGTTCTGTCAGCAAAGGTTGGTATTTCATTATTTTCTTTCGTGAAGACACTCTCGAAAAATGTGTTAAGGAGTTCTGCCTTTTCCCTGTTATCGGTATGGATGTTTCCCTCTTTGTCTATTATTGATTGTATTTTTTCTTTGGTTTTGGTTTTAGACTGAACAAATTTCCAAAATATTTTTGAATCTGTCTTCATTTTCATAGCGATTGATTTTTCGTAACATCTTTTTGCATTTCTGATTTTGTAGTTAGCCTCATTCTTGGCTATGTCATACTTTATTTTGGCCTCTGGGTATTGGCTGTACTTGAATTTTTTCCACATGGTTCTTTTTCTTTTTACTGCCTGTAGTGTCTGAGTGTCCATCCATGGAGTGTCAAATTTTTACACAACACTAATGAAGATTGTATCAGTTCGATAAATTTATGAACAGTTGGTCTTTTGTAGAAATATGGCCTAATGAAACGCTTTAAAAAGTAAGTAAATTTGACAAATTAAAACAGAATGAAAATCATCTTCAATATCCGTTTGGTTACACAGTAAACATAAACGTTGGTGCTTATCAACTCTGTTGCTACCGTGGCGACCGACCTCAATATTTAACTGATGAGAAGAAAGACGTAAACGTGATAATGACATTCTGAACTTATAAGGTAGAACATCTAAATAGATTTCGAAATCAATCGAGGTTTTAAAATCCTTGTATAGGAACATACGAGTTTTATAATGCAATTCTGTTACACCAAGACTGTTTGAAAACATTAAGAACTCTTTCTTTAAATAACAAAAGGAAAAATATTCAAATTTACACAAAACGGATCATTAAACATATGTGAAAAGCCATGATTATCTAAACGTGTTTTAACGTTTACCAGCCAGTTAGTTCTTCGACTATTTAATTGGTCTAACATATCACTGCGAACATATTGCACTACAATACTAGCTGTCACTTTGCACAATGTTAAACCAATATTTGATTATACGACAATACCGATTTACACACAATGGATAAACGTCCGAGTTCACTGTAATAGACATATATATACATTGAAGAGAGAAACATATATGCATAAAAGAGAACAACATTATTAGTTATTTGGTCTGTTACTGACCCACTACGGAAAAATAGGGGGTCTGTGGAATGTATAGGGGGCGAGGCGTAAGCCGAGTCCCCCTATACATTCAACAGACCAGTGGGTCAGTAACAGACCAAATAACTGATTTATTTCATCGACCACCTTTCATGAGCAAAAAAAACAATGATACTCTTTCATTTACATTAACATTTACAATATATATGTCTAGATGAAATTTACGGGTTTTGGCGCCAAATCACTAGCGTTATGACGTCAAACCGATGACGTGACGTCATTTTCCTAGTATTTGGTCCGAGTATTTTTAAAATTCCTAGTACTAAACCCACTTTAATAATGAAATGAAACAATATCAATTTGTTTTGTTCATGAAAGGTTGTTGATGAAATAAATCAGTTATTAACGAGCATAGCTCGTTATGAGGTTTAACCTTAATAAGGGGAAATTTTCTATATTCAGTATGGAAAAAAATTGGGTGCAAAGATACAACGGCCCAGCTCATGAAATCCAAATGGAATTACATAGAACAAAGCAGGGAACCATGGCCGACATTTATTCATATCCGGCCGACGTCACATCCGTCCAAATCAAGCTGGTTCCCGAGATAATGGCAATAACTTTTTTATGTACAGTAAAGGCTGATAACCAGAACCTATCGGCTAGGATACCATTTGTTTTAGGTAAGAATTTTTATCCCTCTCGTTTTCGTAACATATATTAACACAGACAATATCATTCTGGCGTTCTTGTAGGTACCCAGCAAACACATGACGTTGGATCAACGTCGGATATACGTTGGATTTAGGTCGCGACGTCGGCGACTTAAATACAACGTTGTATCAACGTCGAAATCACGATGTCAGTTCGACGTCGCAATTAGACGTCGAACCGACGTTGTGTTTCGGTCATAGTTTGTAATAAGTAGTATTTTATCAAGTTTATACATTTTATACACATGATAAGACAAAAAGTTGCTCAATAATCGTGATACTGCTGCAAATGAATACTAAAACTCGATCATTTTATTTATTCAAGTTGCTTTCCTTGCTTGTGCCCTTGGTTTCTGAAATTGGAATTTCCACGTGGTGTCGCATTTTTTTTACTTTTTCCTTTCTTTTAAAATATTTTGTTTGAATTCATCTTGTTGAACAAAGATTTGCAGAAATATTTATAAAGATAGCTTCTTATCATGTAATTTCGATAATTCCGAAAAAAAATCATGTTTACTTTCCTAAAAATAGATCGGCGCGCCGCTTTTGAACCAATTTTGACCGCCATTTTGTTAACCGTGTGCGAGAGAGAAAATATTCAATTACAGCTCTACTTTTCATATTTAAAATAATACAACTAGGTAAGTTGATGCAATGTATGTTTAAATGTATATAGCACTCATGTTCTGTTGTTTTACACGGCTGGTTCAATGAAAACTTAGCGTAAAGTTCCTTGCACAATTCAACCCGATTCGGCATCGCGCCGATTCGTACCATTTAGTATGAGAAAACAATTTCTCTCTTAAATAAGCCATACAATCTCTATCTAGAGATAAATATTAGTCCTGTTTGTTATATAATGAATGTAGTAAATCCTGTACTAATTACAGTCTGGGATACTGTCCAGATATAGGAAATAAGACGTGCGTATAATTCCTTATTACATGATGCCTGTGTGGTATGCATGTTTATAAGTTGGATTTTGGTCGTTATCACGACCGACGTTGATCCAACGTCGTGATTCCGACGTTGTTCCAACGTCGTGATTTCGACGTTGTTCCAACGTCGGAGTCTGACGTCTAACAAACTTTCATTTTCAACCAATATACAACGTCTATCCAACGTCAGTTTCTGACGTTGTTACAACGTCTATCCAACGTCAATTGTTTGCTGGGTAAGATCTACCTATTGTAAATTTGAATGTTTTGCATTCATTGACGGATTTTCCTGGCGATGGGATAACTGTCTGACCTAAAATGCTCTTCGTGGTAAATTTGTTGCACTGACTAGATCAATAACAATGCTTCACAGACCTACTAAAGTCGTCAGTTCTTCTGACAAAACTCCTTTGGACGGAGATCGATGCAAATATTGGTTGAACATGTATACAACCTGTGACCCAAATGAGAGACATGTATTTATAACTAAACTAAACTAAACACTAAAACAATGTTCAGTTGTGTGACAGACAACAAAAATAAGATGAAAGGTGGGATATTTTGCCATTAAACTGCAAAAAGTTTCTTTTAAATTCTCAATTCCTTTATTCTAGCTATCACTATTTGTGTTGTTTCGTTAGTGATGCGAAACTTCCACGCTTACTGTATGATGTAAGAAATAAATATGACCCTAAGTCCCTCTGCATAAATATCACAAAAATAGCACATGTATAAGAAAGTAAATCTATTTTTAGAAGTGTTCTTCGAAGCTGTCGAGTGCAGATTGTTTACACATTTAATGACGTAAAATCTTACGTGTCTACTGCATGGCATCCACTTCATGTTTTAGTGGTGAACACATTTGCAATATGGACGGAATATTTAAGAATAATGGCTAATCAGTTAAAACTAACAGCTTTTTACTTTTAGGCTAAAAGAACCCAAGAAGAAACGTCCCCAGTGTATTCAAGAGACATATCGGGTGTCCAAAAAAGGAACTTGACTTGAGACACGTATCCGTGGCCGAGACGGATTTATACAGGCATGCCTTGTGCTGTGTGTTCTGAACAAAAAAAATTAAAAATGTTTTTACAAGTGAAAAAAGGATGTGATAATCAAAAATTAATCTTAACAAGGCAGATTGCATGTCAGGACGGTAGCCAGAAACCTCGACTCAAAGAATTGTCGACCCCATTATCGGTTTATATAGGTGTGAATGGATGGTTTAACACACAGGTGTCAAAAACAAAAGACTGATTATTGATACTTACTTACCTGTTGATTGATTATTTAAATGATCTTGATGTGTTCTAAATAGTTAATCTGCTGCAGACGACTTTGAAAACATTTGGTGAGAAAAGGAGAATATGTACATGACAGGTTGACTTCTGGCTAAGGTATTGTTATATTAATGAATAAGGAAGATTGTGAGAAAAAGAGGAAATGTCCTCTATCAAACAATACTTCAAATCTTAAGAATACTTTGAAAACAATGATATAGGATAATTTATAACAATGTTAAAACAAACATCATTATTACATTAATCATCATCTAAATGTAGTGATTATACAACAAAATAACCATCATCCATTCACACCTATATAAACTTGGGTCTAAATTGGGGTCGACTATTCTTAGGAAATTGGGGTCGGGAATTCTGGAAGCCGTCAGGACCACTGCGATGCTTTAAAAGAATCCACATCT
This sequence comes from Serripes groenlandicus, assembly GCA_031761405.1. NCBI lineage: Eukaryota > Metazoa > Mollusca > Bivalvia > Cardiida > Cardiidae > Serripes > Serripes groenlandicus. Next base: position 19,471 of record JASEVX010000694.1, on the reverse strand, counting down.
TGCAAAACAGTTAAATCTTAAGAATTAGAAAATGCACAATGATTTTAATTCAAAAGCATTGTGAGAAGTATAATTGCATAATGTCAACAATTTGACCTTCTTTCACAATGCTTTCAAACATCATAATTATGCTGAAAGGTCAAATGTACGGAAGCGTCCTAGTGCCAAATCATAATGTGCTATAAAAAAAATAACTCTTACGTAGGAGATAAAAAAGCCTAATTAGGACTTTGTAACTCCTACGTAGGACTTTATAACTCCTAATTAGGCTTTTTTATCTCCTACGTAGGACTTTGTAACTCCTACGTAGGAGATAAAAAAGCCTACGTAGGACTTTATAACTCCTACGTAGGAGTTAAAAAGCCTACGTAGGACTTTATAACTCCTACGTAGGAGATAAAAAAGCCTAATTAGGACTTTATAACTCCTACGTAGGAGATAAAAAAGCCTAATTAGAGTTTATAACTCCTACGTAGGACTTTGTAACTCCTACGTAGGACTTTATAACTCCTAATTAGGCTTTTTTTTATCTCCTACGTAGGGGTTATAAAGTCCTACGTAGGCTTTTTTATCTCCTACGTAGGAGTTATAAAGTCCTACGTAGGCTTTTTTATCTCCTACGTAGGAGTTACAAAGTCCTACGTAGGCTTTTTTATCTCCTACGTAGGAGTTATAAAGTCCTAATTAGGCTTTTTTATCTCCTACGTAGGAGTTATAAAGTCCTACGTAGTCTTTTTTATCTCCTACGTAGGAGTTATAAAGTCCTACATAGGAGTTATAAACTCCTAATTAGGCTTTTTTATTTCCTACGTAGGAGTTATAAAGTCCTAATTAGGCTTTTAAATCTCCTACGTAGGAGTAATAAAGTCCTAATTAGGCTTTTTTATCTCCTACGTAGGAGTTATAAAGTCCTACGTAGGAGTTATAAACTCCTAATTAGGCTTTTTTATCTCCTACGTAGGAGTTATAAAGTCCTAATTAGGCTTTTTTTATCTCCTACGTAGGAGTTATTAAGTCCTACGTAGGCTATTTTATCTCCTACGTAGGAGTTATAAAGTCCTACGTAGGCTTTTTTATCTCCTACGTAGGAGTTACAAAGTCCTACGTTGGACTTTATAACTCCTACGTAGGAGATAAAAAAGCCTAATTAGGAGTTATAAAGTCCTACGTAGGAGTTACAAAGTCCTAATTAGGCTTTTTTATCTCCTACGTAGGACTTTATAACTCCTACGTAGGAGACAAAAAAGCCTAATTAGGAGTTATAAAGTCCTACGTAGGAGTTACAAAGTCCTAATTAGGCTTTTTTATCTCCTACGTAGGATTTTTTTTTTTATAGAACATTATGAATTGGCACCAGGACGCTTCCGTACAAATGTCATCTTCATAAGATAAACATAAATGCAAGTTACATCTGTATCATCAGTAATTATAATAATCATATGTCAATTAAAATGTTGATTTATCTTTGATTGTCAACAATATCTGTATAAACCCCTCAATGAAATGGCTACTTTTTCTGAACACAAGTGGGGAATTGACCCCCTTTCAAAAAATTATAGAAGCATCTTTGCCCAAATATACTCAAATGAAAAATGTATAAAAATACCAAAATACACCGGAATCCTCAAAGTCTACCTAATTCTTAAAAAAATGCCCCAAATATTTGAGTCAGAATTCAGTGAAGATTGGGATTTTCCGCACAAATTGGGCGAGAACTGGTTGTATCCCCAGAACATTGAGCGTGATTAAAATAAGATTAAAGCTTGTTTCACAATTCATGTAAAAAAGACAAGTTTAAAGTCACTGGTTTAAAGGAATAATCTAGATAAGACTGCACAGAGGTACAAACTGGTCTAAAACAAAACTGGTTGCATAACCCAAAGCTTGGCTTTTTGACATAACTAATATACATGTATACTGTTTTCAATTCTGGTCTATTTTTTAAATATTAATCTATTTAAAAGGAAAAAGGTATAAATAGTGTTTGTAATCTCATTCTTTAATTTATCATTTTATTAGCTCTACTGGCCAAAGGCCAGAAGGGCTTATGTCGTGGCGATTCGTCCGTTGTCCGTGCGTCTGTAAACAATTTCTTGTTAACACGATACAGTCTTTATTTTTTATTGTATCTTAACCAAACTTATACAGTAGTTAGATATCCATGAGAGCTCGGTTCCTTTCTTAAACCAGCCAGATCCGCCCATGCATGACTGGATTATGGCCCTTGAAATTGTCAAAATTGCTATAATAGACCTTGTTAACACGATACAGTCTTTATTCTTGATTGTATCTCAACCAAACTTATACAGTAGTTAGATATCCATGAGAGCTTGGTTCCTTTCTTAAACCAGCCAGATCCGCCCATGCATGACTGGATTATGGCCCTTGAAATTGTCAAAATTGCTATAATAGACCTTGTTAACACGATACAGTCTTTATTTTTGATTGTATCTCAACCGAACTTATACAGTAGTTAGATATCCATGAGAGCTTGGTTCCTTTCTTAAACCAGCCAGATCCGCCCATGCATGACTGGATTATGGCCCTTGAAATTGTCAAAATTGCTATAATAGACCTTGTTAACACGATACAGTCTTTATTTTTGATTGTATCTCAACCGAACTTATACAGTAGTTAGATATCCATGAGAGCTCGGTTCCTTTCTTAAACCAGCTAGATCCGCCCATGCATGACTGAATTACGGCCCTTGAAATTGTCAAAATTGCTATAATAGACCTTGTTAACACGATACAGTCTTTATTTTTGATTTTCACAATAACGCCTTCAAGATCCATGCCAGTAGAGCATAGGCCCTCATGGGCCTCTTGTTTTATATAAAGCCACTTTTATTTGCAGTTATTGTCTGATGTCATCTATTATAACAGCAATCAATCATATTCTGCATCAAGTTTTATTTTAAAACAGAATGGATTTAGAACATCCCATACAATCATGGAATAACAGTTCTGATGGCGATTACTGGAGAGGAAATTCATATAAGCAGTTAGTGATATACCCCTTGGTCATTGGTACCTGTCTATACAATGAAAATATCATGCATCTTTGACTGTGGGGTAATATTCTTTCCTGCATACACATCAAAACAGTAAATGGATTGAGATCAACCTGTACAATCATGGAATCACAGCTGTTATGGCGATAATGGGAGAGGAAGTTCATATAGGCAGTTTACTTGTGATATACCCTTTGGTCATTGGTACCTGTCTATACAATGAAAATATCATGCATCTTTCACTGTGGGGTAATATTCTTTCCTGCATACACATCAAAACAGTAAATGGATTGAGATCAACCTGTACAATCATGGAATCACAGCCGTTATGGCGATAATGGGAGATTAGACGTTCATATAAGCAGTTAGTGATATACCCTTTGGTCATTGGTGCCTGTCAAAACAATGAAAATTGCATGCATCTTTGACTGTGGGATATAACTTCCTGCATCTACATCAAACAAGGGAATATATTGAGAGAAACCCATTTACAGATGGAATTACAGCTGTTATGACAGGACAGGAGAGGAACTTCAGCTGATTACATATATTACTAATGGATTCATACAAGGTAATCTTTATTAATGGATAAGTTTATCAAAATCATATCAAGCTTGTTTTATCTAATTAAATGTAGTATATAAAGGAAGTCCTGTTTTTTTATTGCACAGTTTGTGTTTTTTATGATCAGGTTTTGTCTGATGTCCTTTGGTCACACGCCATCAACAATTGCCTTGTGAACAATCTACAGGCAACATTTTACAACATCCAATATGAATGAAAGTTTATCAGAAAATCAACTCCATCAAATCTTGGCCAAGTTATAGACTGGGTCCTGTGAGGTGAAAAAATAGGTTTCAATGTCAATTTGAAGGAACGTATTGAAAACACTCTGGATGCCTTATTTTAAACTTAAGCATGTTGAAATGTTTTCAGAATAACTGTTTTGATGATATCTAGGCTAAGTTTAAATATATTCTGTCATAAACTAGGTCATGTTGGGTCATAAACTAAGTCACTCCACGAAATTGAAGGAAAATCTTGTTAGTCTAGAAACCACACTTTGCCTTGAGCAGCTTGAGGCTTTGTCAGAATGTTTGTCTTGACAATATCTAGACCTAGTAAGAATAAGGGTCATGGTGGGTCAAAAACTAGGTCACTAGACCAAAATGAAGTAACATTTTGTTAACACTCAGACATTTTGAATGCTGCATTTTTAGCTCACCAATGCATGAAGTGCAAGGTGAGCTTTTGTGATCGCTCACCGTCCGTCGTCGTCGTCCGTCCGTTCACAGTTTCATACAAATGACTTCTCCTCCTACACCAATTCAAAATAATTTTACAGGAAAGTTCCTTGGGTGGATCTCTTTCAAACATGTTCAAAGAATTCTATTCCATGCAGAACTTCGGCTGCCACGGCAACACAAAAGGGGGAAATTAACCAAAACTTAAAAAATCTTCTTGTCTGAAAGTAGAAGGGCCATGCCTTTGATATTTCGTATGTAGCATCATCTAGTGAACGTCTACCAAGATTGTTCAAAGTATAGCCCTTGGGTCAAAAATGACCCCTCCCCGAGGTCAATTGTTTAACATAGACTCATATAGGGGAAAAAATTAAAAAATCTTCTTGTCTGAAAGTGGAAGGCCCATGCCTTTGATATTTGGTATGTAGCATCATCTAGTGAACCTGTACCAAGATTGTTCAAATTATAGCCCTGGGGTCAAAAATGACCCCTCCCCGGGGGTCACTTGTTTTACATAGTCCCATATAGGGGAAAAACTTTAAAAATCTTCTTGTCTAAAAGTAGAGGGCCCAAGCCTTTGTTTTGCGTACGTAGCATCATCTAGTGGACCTTTACCAAGATTGTTCAAACTATAGCCCTGGGGTCAAAATGACCCCTCCCCTGGGGTCTATTGTTTTACATAGACTCATATAGAGAAAAAAATATTCTTGTCTAAAAGTAGAGGCCCCAGGCCTTTGATATTTGGTATGTGGCATCATCTAGTAGACCTCTACCAAGATTGTTCAAATTATAGCCCTGGGGTCACTTGTTTGACATAGATAGGGGAAAAACTTTAAAAATCTTGTTATCTCAAAGTAGAAGGCCCAGGCCTTTGATATTTGGTATGTAGCATCATCTAGTGGACCTCTACCTAGATTATGCAAATTTTATCCCTGGGTTCAAAATTTACCCCTCCCCAGGGGTCACTAACAAGTTTTACATATACTCATATAGGGAATAGACTTTAAAAATCTTGTCTAAAAGATATTTAGTATGTAGCATCATCTAGTGGACCTCTACCAGGATTGTTAAAAAAATGACGCCTCCCCGGGGGTCACTTGTTTTTCATGGACTCATATAGGGGAAAGAACACTGAAAACTTTTTAAGTTTGATTAAATCAGGTGAGCGATGTAGGACCATCATGGTCCTCTTGTTTATTTTAACATGTTGAAATTTTGTCAGAATTGGTGTTTTGGTGAAATCTAGACTTAAACATAGGTCATGTTGGATAAAAACAACAATGAGGTCCAAAGAAAAACATTTGAGAAAAATCTTGTAAACAGCTTGACCTCAAGGTTTGATTCAGCATCTTGAAACTTTGTCAGAATGTTCGCCTGATGATTATTGATATCTAGACCAAGTTCAAATATTGGTCAAGTCGGGTCAAACATAAGGTCACTAGACCAAATTAAAGGAAAATCTTGTTAACACTCTGACAGCTGTTCTTTTATTTAATGTTAACATGCTGAAACTTTGGCAGAATAGAAGTTTTGAACATTGCTTTTAACCCAGAAACTATGTCACTAAGCCTAATTGAAGGAAAACTTGTTTTCACTATTTATTTTTTTACCTTTCTGTATTGATTATGTTCATGTGATGAATTGAATGTTAAAATTGTTGAAGATTTGACTTTGCACTAAGAGATAAAGTAGGAATAGTGTACGCCAGCTGTCTCAGTTCGTACAGCTTGAAACGGATTCCTTTATCATGGTAGTCATATACCTACAGGTTAGACCCATTATTGACGCTGTGCTCGTGATGAGGCTTTGCCTTTTTCATATTATATGGTCTGTTACTGACCCACTACGGGAAAAAAAAAAATAACAAGCGTAGAACATGCATTATATTTATTGATTTTGGTAGACTTGCGCATGCGCAGAGGCTGCCATAGTCATAGTGAGTTTGAAGTCACGTGATGTATATGCCCTTCACCACCAACAATTAAGTGCAATTTTTGGTTTGACTAATTTACGAATGCTCACAAAAGCAAACATAGAGTAACGAAAAAAAATCCGATTATTCAAGCTTATAATAGAAAATAACAAGTCTTGTAAGTGTAAATATCATATTTAAAGTGTACACAATTATTTAGATATCACTACGCCAATATAGCACTGCACCGCGCAATTACCCTTTGTAAATTGTAACCCTTTTTTCACTCTCGGCAGAGATGTAAACATCCACTCGCCCGCTAGCATAAGCCAGTGGAATGAAGGATCGGCTAGTACGAAATTCTAGGCGCTAGTCCATACATATTCGTTCATGTCCTTATTCATAAAGATAGTATGCATTGCTAAGCCTTTTCTTTCTCTTTCTCTCAGTCCATCTATTCCTTCGACAACGATTAACGATGACTTTTGCATTTTGGATATGTGCTTTCGACAAGGTCCGCGTCTAAACTCACCCCCTATGGAATTTACTCACCCCCTATAGAAATATAGGGGGTGTGCACGTGACAGGCTTTAACCAATGAAATTGCTAGAATTTCGTGGGAGGCGAAATAAATGAGTTTATATGTCTCTGGTCCATGCCATGCAGATGAACATAATTACATTTACGAAAATACACGTACCTATTCAATTGACATATAATACATTTGGCAAAGATTTCAAAACCATAGATTTAACACACAACAAATACCACCAAACAAAACGTATAGTGCATGGAATGTTGAAGACAGAAAAGAGGACAAATACGTCGTTTCATCATGGATTGTCTCCCTTCAGAGATCTTCAACGGGATTGTGCATGAACATCGTGCTTTAACGGACATGAACCGTTACTTATCTATATTTTTAATGCAGGTGGATATACGTTACATGGAAATCCTGTTATAATTACCGGTTAAATCGTGTTTTTTCAGTTCCTGGACTAGTGTTACTGTTTTTAAACGGTAATTTCAAAAGTGGTGTTCACAAGTGAAAAATAATTCGGTTATATTTGATTTCGGACAGCAAGACATTTTGGACACAAATTAACCATTAAGAAATATATCAGATAAGTGATTTCCTGTAATATCTATACCAAACTATTTATTGTTTATAATTATAAGAGACCCTAATTATAACAATCAATTTGATAGTAATGTCTTGTGTTTGGCTGTTAGTGTTGTGATGATTTTGGATTTATTACACCAATTTCCATTTCAGTCTTAAACTTGGAAGACTCATTGTTTTACACTTGTCTTATAATCATTGAATTTTCCTTTTATTTCTGCCAATTTTCAACAATTTGTATTGTATATGTTAATACACTGTGTGACCTGTTTCTTTGTGAGATTTTTTTCTTTTTTCAGGAAAATGCAGAACAAGTGGCAGTTATGAGATTCTACAACCTGATACATGATATTGATAAGTAAACATATTAATTTAATTATATTTATACACATATATATATATACATACATACATATATGTACACACACATGTACACACATACATTACATATACACACACATATGCCCACATACACACATATCCACAAAAGTACTTATAGCACAGAGCAAAATGTTCCTTATTCAAACAGAATTTGCTAAAATTGATTACATGGCATCACATTTACATTTTACTCCATGCAAGCACTAAGCATATATTATTGATTAATTTTACTAATTTGAATGTTGCATTGAACATAATATCAATCTAAAGTTTTTCTGTGTGTGATAAATTAAAGTATTTTCATCTCTGCATGCTCCTTTCGAGAAAAGCATAAATAAATTAAGATATTCATCAACATGGCTTTACATTTCTTCCTATACATATATAAACATTTATACATATCATCATCAATTAATTCAATCATTACAACATGAATGATTTTACATACATACATTACAATATTTAATAATGCACAGTTAGGTTTTAACCAGTCATAGACTTTCTAAACACATTTGAACAATAAACGAATTTAGCTAATTTCCATAATAACCCCTTATTACTGGTTTGGAGCAATGCTTTAAATTTGTCTTTATTTGGCCATGAATTATAATACTTTGGCAATATTTCATGTCGTAATTTTCTGTAAAAGGGACAAACAAGTACAAAATGGTATTCATTTTCAATTACTTGCATATTGCATAAAGCACATAAGCGTGCTTCTCTTTCAATGTTTCTTATTCTACTTTCTTCTAAAATAAGTTTATGTGCTGAGCATCTTAATCGTGTTAAGGCTATTCTGTGATTATTATTGTTTACACTGGATATGTATTTTTCTTGTTCAAAACTGTTTTTTATAAAATAATATGTTTCTAGCTTGCTAGATTTACTTATATCATCGAACCATGACTGAATGATCTGAATGATCACATATCCGCTGAATGACACATTTTAAGTCTACATTTGTTACATGCTGGGTAGTCCATAAATATGAGAATCCTGTGGAATCTAATAATTTTTTGACATTCAGTGTCCAGTCATTTATGTTATTTCCTTGTACAGGACTAAGCTATATATGGATGAATCAAAATTCAACAGAAACTTCCTACAATCAAATAAAGCAACGTATTTTAGACATATACAAACAAAGTTGGTACAGTAGAATAAAAAACTCCCACAGATTAGAATCCTATAGATTATTCAAATTTGAATTTGAATTAGAAAACTATCTAACATGCATTAGAGAAAGAAATGATCAAATATCTTATTCAAAGTTCAGACTCTCCAGTCACAAATTAGCAATTGAACAAGGACGACACTTAAGAATAGACAAACACCAAAGGCTATGCACAAACTGTAACGGGTATGATCGAAAATGAATACCATCTTTTACTAATATGTCCAAAATTTACTGTTTTAAGAAAACAATACTTTAAAAGCTAATATGATTATAGGTGCTACCTATTTCGGGTAAACATTTATTATATGTTGTGATCGGTAAATAATTCCCCGTGAACTGCAGTTAGCCCCTTGCTTGCAGCACGATCAGTTATTTACGTCAATTACGAGTCCTACCGACCTAAGCAAAGAAAAGAAAAAATCATCATCAGGTTAAGCTTATATTTAACTTTAAAATATAGCCAAGATTTTACATCCATGAAATTATGATGACAGGTACAACAAATAATCAACTTGCCCTTCATAAAGTACTTCAAATAAAACGATTCCATAATTTACGGAACTACATTTGTGACAAGTCAAACTAACGTTTCCTATACTTTCTGTCGTTTTCTTTTTGGTTCATTTAGTTTAAACTTATTTATATTACATCGATTGTGAAACAAGCTTTCCGCTTATATTAATCACGCTCGATGTCTGCTTCCTGGAGACTTAAATCCCAAAGTCAGGAACATAGAACATAGAACATATTTATTGATTATAAACATACATACAATGTTTCGAACCAAATACAATGAATTAACAAATCAAAATACCAGAACAAAAACAAAAAAAAACAAAAACAAAGAAAAGTCAGGACCCGCTCATCACGGGACTCGAACCAGGGACCTTTGATACAAGAGGCCGACGCTCTACCTCTGCACCACTATTAGAATGACGTCACTTTTATGACGTCATATTACAGAAATTTGGATTTATAACTTCCGGAAAGTCAAAAAAAACTTACAAGTTTTTATTTGAACTCGTTTTAGAAATAGACGACGAGTGTTATTACACGCAAATTATCACACATAAAATAACTTGTGCTTGTTCCTTTATCGTGTATGTATTATCATATTTAATTATTTCCTCTAGAAGTTTTTTTTGTTTCGATATTTTCTTTTCATCCAATGAAAACGTACGAGTATCGTGACTGCGTATCACTGCATCGAAAAGTTCGCTCTGGACACAATTTTAGGAAAGACGGTATAGCAATTTTTTGCAAAGTTCATACACATTACCTATTGACGGGAAACATCGCCGGCTTCGCCGTCGATTTGTTTACCCGTATTATTGCAAATGGCCAAATATTAATAAATTCATTTCTTTAATGTCCTCTACATCAGTTAAAACACTAAACAATATAGGAAAATATTTACATAAAGCATTTGAATCAAGAGGGTAAACAAAAAGTTTATATATTATTAAAATAAATATATAATTCGTATCCATTACAGGAATATATGAGTTGAACATACATTGTACGATTATTAACGCAATTATGTTAGTTAACATAATATTATGCTCTTCTTGAAAATTGTATACATGTATGTATGTAACCTGTCTTCACCATAACTTCAAATTTGTATTTGTTTATGGCTACAAATTTTGTAAATTTATGCTAATAAACTGTATGTTATGTTATGTTATGTTATGTTACTTAGTTGATAACAATTACGTGTTTGAATAGTCATAATTAGTTAATAACCATTACGTGTTTGAAAAGTCATTCTTAGTAATTTAAATAGTCGTTTATTTGCTTTAATAGTAATACTTAGTTAATAGCCATTACGTGTTTGAATAGTCAAACTTAGTTAATAACCATTACGTGTTTGAAAAGTCATACTTAGTAAATAGCCGTTTATTTGCTTGAATAGTCATACTTAGTAACTAAGTAGTCGTTTATGTGTATGAATAGTCTTACTTAGTAAATACCCGTTATGTGTTTGAATATTCATACTTAGTAATTAGTCGTTATGTGTTTGAATAGTCAAACTTAGTAAATAGATGTTTATGTGTTTGAATAGTCATACTTAGTAAGTAGTTGTTTATGTGTTTGAATAGTCATACTTAGTAAATAGCCGTTATTTGTGTGAATAGTATACAGCTATTTACTCCTCTTGAGGTCAATAGTGAAAAACTATTCTTCCAAGTCAATGACTATTGACCCGAAATAGAGAACTTATAATTGACCGAGACAAAGTCAAGGTCAATATTTCTCTATTTTGGGTCAATAGTCATTTGCGAGGAAGAACAGATTTTCACCATTGAACTGTAACACGTAATGGCTATTTACTAAGTATGACTATTCAAACACATAATGGCTATTTACTAAGTATGACTATTCAAACACATAATGGCTATTTACTAAGTATAACTATTCAAACACATAATGGCTATTTACTAAGTATGACTATTCAAACACATAATGGCTATTTACTAAGTATAACTATTCAAACACATAATGGCTATTTACTAAGTATAACTATTCAAACACATAATGGCTATTTACTAAGTATGACTATTCAAAACACATAATGGCTATTTACTAAGTATAACTATTCAAACACATTATGGTTATTAACTAAGTATGACTATTCAAACACATAACAGCCCGGCCGGGTAGCTCAATTGGTAGCGTATCTGACTCGTGATCTGGAGGTCACGGGTTCGATACCCGGTTGCGGCGACATTCTTTCGGGCGATGTTTTCCATTGCCTCTCACCTCTGATCTATGTGAGAAAGTAGTCAGTGGCTTCTAAAGAATGTTGTGTAAGTACTGGTGTGGGAAAGCCAGGAAAACATGGGTAGGTGCACTGACCGCCGTGATATGACCAAAGCTGTTGAAAGCGGCGTTAAACTCCAAACAAACAAACAAACAAACAAATCAAACACATAACGGCTATTTACCAAGTATGACTATTCATACATATAACGGCTATTTACTAAACTTGTATGACTATTCAAACACATAATGGCTATTTACTAAGTATAACTATTCAAACACATAACGGCTATTTACTAAGTATGACAATTCATACACATAACGACTATTTACTAAGTTAGTCTATTCATAAACATTACGGCTATTTACTAAGTATGACTATTCAAATACATAATGGCTATTTACTAAGTATGACTATTCAAACACATAATGGCTATTTAATAAGTATGACTATTAACACACATAACGGCTATCAACTAAGTATGACTATTCAAACACATAACGGCTATTAACTTAGTATGACTATTCAAACACATAACGGCTATTTACTAAGTATGACTATTTACACACATAACAGGCTATCAACTAAGTACATGACTATCCAAACACATAACGGCTATTAACTAAGTATGATTATTATATACCTTCTATGAATCAAAGTATTTGATTGGACAAGAAGCAGTCACGTGTGATTCAATAAAAAATGACTATTTGACTCCTTTTCACTTTTATTCTAAAATTCAGGTCCAATAGTCCATTTTCGAGTCAATAGTTCATCTGTTATGACGTTATTATTTGAAATGACATCATGCACGTGCAAAACCAACATTTTAACGCGCGTGTCATGTAACAGTATACTGCATATTCTTGCTGCATTTACAATAATAATCCTGTGTTTATGTTAGAATCTACATTTATGTTACATACATTTACCCAATTAAAATGATGACAGCAATGTTATAAATAAACTAGTTAAATTATGCGTTTTTCATGAAGATATATAATAAAACAGCTATTTACTCCCTTTGAGTCTGTTTGAGTTCAATGGTGAGAAACTATTCTTCCTGGCAAATGACTATTGACCCGAAATAGAGAACTATTGACCTCGACTTCGTCTCGGTCAATAGTTCTTTATTTTGGGTCAATAGTCATTCACTTGGAAGAATAGTTTTTCACTGTTGACCTCAAGAGGAGTAAATAGCTGTATACTATTCAAACACAACGGCTATTTACTAAGTATGACTATTCATAAACATAACGGCTATTAATTTTTTTTTACTAAGTATGATTATTATATACCTACTATGAATCAAAGTATTTGATTGGACGAGAAGCAGTCACGTGTGATTCAATAAAAAATGACTATTTGACTCCTTTTCGCTTTTATTCTAAAATTCAAGTCCAATAGTCCATTTTCGAGTCAATAGTTCATCTGTTATGACGTTATTGTTTGAAATGACGTCATGCATGTGCATAACCAACATTTTAACGCGCGTGTCATGTAACGGTATACTGCATTCTTGCAGCATTTACAATAATAATCCTGTGTTTATATTAGAATCTACATTTATGTTACATACATTTACCCAATTAAAATGATGACAGCAATTTTATAAATAAACTAGTTAAATTATGCATTTTTCATGAGGATATATAATAAAACAGCTATTTACTCCCTTTGAGTTCAATGGTGAAAAACTATTCTTCCTCGCAAATGACTATTGACCCGAAATAGAGAACTATTGACCTCGACTTCGTCTCGGTCAATAGTTCTCTATTTCAGGTCAATAGTCATTCACTTGGAAGAATAGTTTTTCACTATTGACCTCAAGAGGAGTAAATAGCTGTATACTATTCAAACACATAACGGGTATTTACTAAGTATGACTATTCAAACACATAACGGGTATTAACTTAATATCACTATTCAAACACATAACGGCTATTAACTAAATATCATTATTATATACCTACTATGAATCAAATGATTTGATTGGACGAGAAGCAGTCATGTGTGATTCAATAAAAAATGACTATTTGACTCCTTTTCGCTTTTATTCTAAAATTCAGGTCCAATAGTCCATTTTCGAGTCAATAGTTCATCTGTTAGATGACATGCGCGTCTAAAAGGTGACGTTATTGTTTGAAATGACGTAATTTACTAAGTATGACTTTTCAAATACATAATGGCTATTTACTAAGTATGACTATTCAAACACATAACGGCTATTTACTAAGTATGACTATTCATAAACATAACGGCTATTTACTAAGTATGACTATTTACACACATAACGGCTATCAACTAAGTATAACTATTCAAACACATAACGGCTATTAACTAAGTATGACTATTCAAACACATAACGGCTATTTACTAAGTATGACTATTCACACACATAACAGCTATTTACTAAGTATGACTATTCAAACACATAATGGCTATTTACTAAGTAAGACTATTCAAACACATAATGGCTATTTACTAAGTATGACTATTCAAACACATAATGGCTATTAACTAAGTATGACTATTCAAACACATAACGGCTATTTACTATGTATGACTATTCACACACATAACGGCTACTTGCTAAGTATGACTATTCAAACACATAACGACTACATGTACTTACTAAGTATGACTATTCAAAAACATAATGGCTATTTACTAAGTATGACTATTCAAACTTATAATGGCTATTTACTAAGTATGTCTATTTAAACAAATAACGGCTACTTACTAAGTATGACTATTTAAACACATAAACGGCTACTTGCTAAGTATGACTATTCAAACACATAACGGCTACTTACTAAGTATGTCTATTTAAACACATAAACGGCTACTTGCTAAGTATGACTGTTCAAACACATAAAGGGTACGTACTAAGTATGTCTATTTAAACACATAAACGGCTACTTGCTAAGTATGACTATTCAAACACATAACGGCTACTTACTAAACTTGTATGTCTATTTAAACACATAAACGGCTACTTGCTAAGTATGACTATTCAAACACATAACGGCTACTTACTAAGTATGTCTATTTAAACACATAAACGGCTACTTGCTAAGTATGACTGTTCAAACACATAATGGCTACTTATTAAGTATGACTATTCAAACACATAACGGCTACTTACTAAGTATGTCTATTTAAACACATAAACGGCTACTTGCTAAGTATGACTGTTCAAACACATAACGGCTACTAAGTAACTAAGTATGACTATTTAAACACATAAACCGCTACTTACTAAGTACAATGTATGTCTATTTAAACAAATAATGGCTACTTACTAAGTATGACTATTCAAACACATAACGGCTATTTACTCAGTATGACTATTCAAACACATAAACGGCTACTTACTTAGTATGACTATTCAAACACATAATGGCTATTTACTCAGTATGACTATTCAAACACATAGCGGCTATTTACTCAGTATGACTATTTAAACACATAAACGGCTACTTGCTAAGTATGACTATTCAAACACATAAACGGCTACTTGCTAAGTATGACTATTCAAACACAAAAACAGCTACTTACTCAGTATGACTATTGAAACACGTAATCGGCTACTTACTAAGTATGACTATTCACACACATAAACGGCTACTAACTAAGTATGACTATTCAAACACATAAACGGCTACTTACTTAATATGACTATTCAAACACATAAACGGCTACTTACTAAGTATGACTATTCACACAGATAATTGGCTACTTACTCAGTATGACTATTCAAACACATAACGGCTACTTACTTAGTATGACTATTCAAACACATAAACGGCTACTTACTCAGTATGACTATTCAAACACATAAACGGCTACTTACTCAGTATGACTATTCAAACACATAATGGCTACTTACTTAGTATGACTATTCAAACACATAAACTTCTATTTACTAAGTATGACTATTCAAACACATAACGGCTACTTACTAAGTATGACTATTCAAACACGTAACGGCTACCTACGAAGTATGACTATTCAAACACATAAGACATCTTCCAAACAAAAGTGCACCAAAAACTCCCATGACATATCAATATTTTAAAGTCATTTTTTATTACTGATTCTTTGCACATTAATGGAAAATGATCAAACGAATGACAAAAAAATAAAGAAATAACACAATCTTTATTTAAAATGCAATTTTTATAACTTTGAAATTTGATGTTGCTAATGTCACATTTTGACGGAATTTTTGACAGACTTTTGTGACATTAGCAACAAATAAAAATTGGGAAAAAGCAAGCATAGACTGAAGATAATATAATGTTATCTGGATACCTGAATTCTTCTTATTGAATGGATAAAGAATATACAAAAAACATATTCAGAGAATCTTTGCAGAAAAAGTAACATACATTTTACGATGTTGCCAATGTCATTTTTTGACGGAACAATATGTTGCTAATGTCATTTTTTGACGGAACAATACGTTGCTAATGTCACATTTTGACGGAACAATGTTTTGCTTCTAAAGGTATTTGAATGAAACTTTGTCCAGTCATATTCATAATGATTGATTGATAGAATGTCACTATTAAGCGTATTTAAGTGTAAAATGTTTGTTTGTGGTGTGTATTTTTGTTTTGCCACACAAATAGGAATATCAATATCAATACTTATCTTTTTTTTTTCAAAGTACATTCATTACTAATATGGTCATCTGAATCGAGTTGTCAAACACATGCATGTATTATTTTATAATGAACTAAGTACAGTTCTAAATAAACATTTGCTTAATTGAAGATTTCAGTGTTCTCTTTTATTTTAAGAAAAGATGCGGGAAGTGTTTAGTCAGAAATATATAATACTAGTACCCACATTTGTAAAGGTTTTTCACCAGTATGAATCCTTTTATGTTTAGGCCCTATTCAAACCACCCGATTTAGAAAATGCTGCAGTGCATATATATTACATTTGCAAGGTTTTTCACCAGTTTGTATCCTTTTATGTGTAATCATATTAGGTGGAGGGGAAATGATTTATTACATACATCATATATGCGAAAATTTAAGGAAGCAAGACTCCAGAACCTTGTTCACTCTGTCCAAAAGCAACAAATTAACATACAGATTAAACTTGAGGTACTATGAGCAAGCCCTCAAAGGGATACCTCCAAACTAAGTTAAATGATCTCCCCTTGGAAGCGGCATAACATAATTACAATATATATTGCTTCATGCACATCTACATACCATAACACATCAAAATGGTTTATATCTGACATTAACACTCATAAACTTTCCGAACATATATAATAAAGTCTGGAGCCAGCAAGTTTGATGTCAGGCTCAGGCAACACTTTAAAAGTCAAATTTTAACTACATACTAAACAGAAACACTTTGTATATTATGTCTTCCAAAGGGAAGAAAGTCAGTAAAACACTTTATATGATTAAAACTCTTTAATAATCGAATTTTCGACCACTTGGTCTTTATCAAGATTAAATAAATACAACAGAAATTTATGTGCAGTCCATCTTTGTTTCAAATATATATATGACAACTTGACTTGATTTTTTCTGTCTACTTTGTACCTGCGCACGACACATTTCCTTTTAGAAAGTGTGCGTCTATTTAGATGTAGCCGGTTGGCAAGTACACGGATGCTTAACTTCACAAGAGTCTTAGCTATCGTTTTCAAGGCAGATTTTCCAGTCTTGGATGAGTTTAATTTTGTCACCACAGAATCATCCAAACTAACACCCCTTAAACGTTTAGACGGTGTCACACCAATATCTTCTAAGGCTTTTCTTTTTCGGGGGGTTGTTCGCTTAATTAAATTGTCAATAACAATTGCAAATTTTTTTGGAGTTGATGGCAGGGTTGCCCGAGCATTGCTTGTAACATTCCAACACGTCTTTTTGGAGGAAAATCCACTACTATCAACTTCAACTTGTGGAGACGCAACTTTCTTTAAACTAAGTCTTTTTACAGACTTACGCTCCCTATCTTTTTTCCTTATCCTGGCTTTTTTCTGTGTAGACAAATTAGCCCTGCTTTTCCGTTTCATCTCACGATTATAGTCTTTTTTTGTTTTGATAAGGTTTCGTGTTGTAACGATATTTTTGCTTGTAACTTTACTTGTCTGTAGTGGAATATCGGCGCGTTCTTGCGTTTTCTGTGCTATGTAACGCCTTTGTCTCTCTCTCTGTAACATAAGTTGCCTCTCTTTCTTCTTTTTTACTTCTTCACTTACATCTCGTTTCTCAAGGTCTTTCTTCATCTTTATTCTGTTTGCTTTTGATTGCTCTCTCTGTTTTATCAAGTAATCATCGTACAATTCTGGATTAGTTCTCTTCAGACGTTTCCGATATTCGGCACTTCTGGATTGCCCCTTTTCCATCACTGATTTTTTCTGGTTATATAAAAAAGTTATCATATATGTAAATTTTTTAAAAGTTCTGTAATTGAGCATATATCGGATAGTTGTGTAGATAACTGATAAGAGAGTTTATATATATATATATATATTCTCTCTCTGAACAGGCTGGTTTTATACCTATGGAGTAAAACATGATACTCTCTTGAATGCGGTCCCCAGCTCGAATTAACAATTCTTCAGAAATTCCTTATAAGGTCTACCAGGTTACATGTATAATCATCTAGTTTATTTCTAATTCTAACACAGTTTTGTGTTAACATCAAAGATATGTAGAGGCGAGTGCAATCAAGGAACATGTGCCTGGTCTTAAAGTTATAAGGCCAATCAAATTATAATTCAACTGAGCAGCTTTAAGTTTTCATATTTTCCCAATCCTGTGTTTGTGTTCATTTATTTACTTCCAAAAAGTCCCATGTTAATACTTTTGTTAAGTTTTCATGAAGTCATTCATATTTATATAAGTATTATATCTGTTCAAGGATAGGTGATGCCATTGAAAATAGTCCCTTGTTGATATACAAGAGGGCCAAGATGGCCCTAAATGGATCACCTGAGTGATAGTAAATTAGCAGAAAATATCTGGATTTTTTTTATCAGGAGTGCAAATGCAATTGCAAGGAGTGGACACTGTTGAAGACATAGCTTATCAGTAAAGGTTATTTGTAACTTGATATCTAACAACAACTTTAATAAGAATGGAATTATAAAGTTTTGTAATTTTGCCCCTTTTCTGATGTCGCCTGAATGCCATGTGTTTCGACCAATCAGTATGGCTTGAACAATTTTTAAAGAGGGTCACCCAAGTAACATTTCTAACAAATTATATTGGAATCTGACAAACAGATTTGGAGGAGAAGATTTTTTAAAGTTTGGACATTTTGCCCCCTTTCTGATGCCGCTGCAACCAAAGTTATCAATGGAATTAAAATCTTTGAACAATTTTGAAGAAATTGCTTAAAACAAGCAATTTCTCCTTTTGCCACTATGTTGTCAACATTTTCCATAAATTTACCCTTATTTATACAGATTTTCTATATTTTTGTCACTATGTTTTCAACTCTAAACAACTATCTTTGTGATTTTTTTGTTTGATTTGTTGAAATGGGTCAAGGGAGGATTGACATTTATGCTCTATTTCTTAATGAGTTTAAAAAAGGAAAGAAAATACTTCAAAACTACTAAACACTGATATATCCATAAACTGGTACTATCCGGTTACTGTACATACATACAATTTGGAAAAAGAAGACCCCATCAATTTAGAAGTTTCAATGTTGATTTAAACATGGAAAGTGGTCTAATACAACAAATATATAATTTATTACTTAAGAAGTAAAAGAGATTGTCAGAAATAAATTATAAATTTGTTGTTTTGACAACTTTCCATGCTTGTTTGTACAGTAACCGGATAGTACCAATGTCCGGATATATCAGTG
>JASEVX010000693.1:0-62844 GCA_031761405.1 Serripes groenlandicus | reverse complement strand
AAAAACAGATTAACAGCGAGTACAATCCGATTTGGTTATGCGCACGGTCCTTAACAGAGCTCTAGACGGTAAAAGTGCGATCGTGTATTAGTAGACACTTCCCGCATCGGGTGAGGGAGATCGCTGGTTCGACCGCATACCGGTTATTTATTATAAAAGACTCATTGGTTCCTCAGGATTGTGGGGGTTAGCATTACGACTGGACTCGATGGTGTTAGGCTAAATGGATCAGTAGTCACTGGTACATTGCGCAGGAGACGCCGTGGTATACCTGAAAACGTGTAGAAAGCGGCGTAAAAAACCCATACATACAACAAGGAACACATATACAGATAATACGGAATTGTCTTTTCGCCCGATACATCTCATTTGATATGTGTATATTGAGTGCTCTGGCGAGAACGGTTGTAACTAAAAACCTATTTTGAGATACCCTGGTTCAGGGGCAATTTTGACCCTTTTGTAAACAATGCATATTTAGGTGACATTGCTCATGAACGAGCAATTGTCACCTAAATTTCCATGGTTTACCAAGACAAATGATTTAACACTTATAAAGACATTATGGACGAGTAATTCAGCCTTGGTAAAAAAATACTAAATTTATGTTACAACCGTTTTCACGCCACAAGCCCTCGATATGAACCACGCTTTACGCAAACCAACTCCAAACAATGTGTGACAGGCGTGATGTGATCCAATTTTGCTCATCCACACGCTATGAGATATAAGTGTCCACTGCACGACAGAGGCATTAAAATGCTGTGTTACTTGTCAGCGAACAGTGCAGATTCAGATCAGCTTGCGCTCACGCGGATGTTGATCTGGATCTGCAATGCCCGCAAATGCCATGCATCGGATTGGTTTCCCAGTAGCACCGCTCAAAAATTATCAATATGTTATTGTACTTTGTTCACGATAAGTATTATATTTCAAAATTAATCTATTGCAAATAAAGTAAAATTTACGGCGGCCGAACTCTTTAAACACTCCAAACTCTTGTTCTTGGGTCTTATCCGTTATACATGAATTTATTTACTGTCTGAAAATGTATTATTATTATCAGAGGGCATATGTATATGCTGAAAACTTAACGAGACTTAAGAAGTATGACCCCACAGACTTTCAAGACACACATTGATTTAAAAAAGTTATAAGGCATCCTATTTCGTTAACCGAATTCAAAAGCGGGTGTCTACATGGTCCTGATTTGCATCAATTGAAAATGCGTCTTGTTGCATCCTCGTATAAGAATAGATGAACTATAGCAGGAGCTCTATCCTTATAGTTTCTTCATCAGACATACAGTAATGGCCGAGATTAATTCCAGCGAACAACGAAGGCGTCTAGGGGGAATGTGCGCAGACCATTAGCCTAACCAAAGTCTTCACTATATCAGATACTTTAACCCTTTCCCTCATTTAGACGCTTTCTGACGCCTCTGGCAGCAGCCGGCTTTTGAAAACATAGTGACAAAAGAAGAAATTGCACAAACGTGCAATTTCTTCTTTTGCCACAATGTTTTCCACTTTTTACTGAGTCATAGGTAATCCATTCAATTATAGAGATTTTCCATTATTTGACAAAATATGTTCAAAGGTCGTCTGCTGGCAGAATTAGCGTATGAGGGAAAGGGTTAATAATACCCCTTTATAAAGATGGAGCGTATACTCAGTGGTTTGGGGATCCATTTGTGGCGTTTAGCGTTATTTAACTCCCTCCCCCTTTCCCACATACACTAGTTCTGCACCAGACTAACTTGGAAACATCTAGACAAACACATGCAAATAATTATTGAATTAGATTTACAAATGTGGCTAAATGGACGAAAATGCTCATCATGAGTAAACTTTTCTCCTCTTTGCACGATATTTTGGTAAATATCTTCTGATGCGATAGGCGTCAGACATGCGCCTGTAAGAGTGAAAAGGGTTAATAATTGTCCCAACTGCTCAATCTCTTTAGTCAAAGATAGAGACAGTAATATCTACGACATCTGTGAGATAAGTTACTTGCGGATAAGTATGGGCTATAAATCTCTAAGCATAATCTATTATGACCGTATGTAGCTTGGGCATTTTTAGAAAAAATGTGTAGGCACGTGCCTACCGTGCCTAAAAGGAGCTACGCCCCTGACAGTGTGGGGTTTCCGTGTGCTATGGGATAATTAACCGTTCTAAACAATTATGTGAGCCAGTTCACGAGAAAAAGGTACACGTTGGCCTGTTGTGGGAACAAGTATATAATTTCAAGATTAGTATGCGCAATGAACCCATCCAACAACACATATGAAAACACACAACAAACCAAGCCATGTATATAGGATCATTACCCCTTTCCCTCACATGTGACAATTCTGCTGCAGACGACTTTGAACATATTTTGTCAAAACATAGAAAATCTCCATAATTGAATGGATTAACCTATGACTAAAAGAGGAAAACATTATGGCAAAAGGAGAAATTGCGCTCGTTTTGAGCAATTTTCTTCTTTTGTCACTATGTTTTCAAAAAGCCGTCTGCTGCAGAGGCGTCAGAAATCGTATATATGAGGGAAAGGGTTAACCCTTATCCTGCTATACACCACTCTAAGACGATATCTTTTATTTTAAAACGAACTCCCAACATATGTGGTCAGTCCAAGAACAGCCTGCACAATCGTGTAAAATAATCCTTGAGAAAGTGTGAAACCACGAGTAAGGTAAATAGAAGGTCAAGATATGACAGAAATACTGTTAGTTTAATTTAATTGAAACTTATTTATTTTACATCGATTGCGAAAAAGCTTTCATCTTATATTTATCAACTTCGATGTCTGCTTCCTGGATACATAAACAGTACTCGCGTCGTTTGTGTGAAAAAAATCCGCTCATCACGGGCCTCAGACCAGTGACCTTTGATACGAGAGGCCGACGCTCTACCTATGCACCACTGGCTTCCACAATACGGTGTTAACGAAAAAACAGATTAACAGCGAGTACAATCCGATTTGGTGTGCGCACGGTCTTAACAGAGTCTAGAAGGTAAAAGTGCGATCGTGTATTAGTAGAACTTCCGCATCGGGTGAGGGAGATCGCTGGTTCGACCGCATACCGGTTATTTATTATAAAAGACTCATTGGTTTCCTCAGGATTGTGGGGGTTAGCATTACGACTGACTCGATGGCGTTAGGCTAAATGGATCAGTAGTCACTGGTACATTGCGCAGGAGACGCCGTGGTATACCTGAAAACGTGTTGAAAGCGGCGTAAAAAAAACCATACATACAAACAAACACATATACAGAGTGCTTGGCGAGAAACGGTTGTAACTAAAAACCTATTTTGAATACCCTGGTTCAGGGGCAATTTTGACCCTTTTGTAAACAATGCAAATTTAGGTGCCATTGCTCAGAACGAGCAATGTCACCTAAATTTCCATTGTTTACCAAGACAAATGATTTAACGCTTATAAAGACATTATGGCGAGGTAATTCACCTTGGTAAAAAAATACTAATTTTAGTTACAACCGTTTCACGCCAAGCCCTCGATATGAACCACGCTTTACGCAAACCAACCTCAAACAATGTGTGACAGGCGTTGAATGTGACCAATTTGCTCATCCACACTATGAGATATAAGTGTCCACTGCACGACAGAGGCATTTAAATGCTGTGTTACTTGTCAGCGAACAGTGCAGATTCAGATCAGCTTGCGCTCACGCGGATGTTGATCTGGATCTGCATTGCCCGCAAATGCCATGCATCGGATTGGTTTCCCAGTAGCACCGCTCATAAATTATCAATATGTTATTTATTTGTTCACGAAAGTATATATTTCAAAATTAATCTATTGCAAATAAAGTAAAATTACGGCGGCGAACTCTTTAAACACTCCAAACTCTTGTTCTTGGTTCTTATCCGTTATACATGAATTTATTTACTGTCTGAAATGTATTATTATTATCAGAGGCATATGTATATGCTGAAAACTTAACGAGACTTTAGAAGTATGACCCCACAGACTTTCAAGACACACATTTATTTAAAAAAGTTATAAGGCATCCTTTTCGTTAACCGAATTCAAAGCGGGTGTCTACATGGTCCTGATTTGCATCAATTGAAAATGCGTCTTGTTGCATCCTCGTATAAGAAATAGCATGAACTATAGAGGAGCTCTATCTTTAGTTTTTCATCAGAACATACAGTAATGGCGAGATTAATTCCCAGCGAACAACGAAGGCTCTGGTGAGAATGTGCGCAGACCATTAGCCTTACCAAAGTCTTCACTAATCAGATACTTTAACCCTTTCCCTCATTTAGACGCTTTCTGACGCCTCTGCAGCAGACGGCTTTTTGAAAACATAGTGACAAAAGAAGAAATTGCACAAAACGTGCAATTTCTTCTTTTGCCACAATGTTTTCCACTTTTACTGAGTCATAGGTTATCCATTCAATTATAGAGATTTTCCATTATTTGACAAAATATGTTCAAAGTCGTCTGCTGCAGAATTAGCGTATGAGGGAAAGGGTTAATAATACCCCTTATACAGATGAGACGTATACTCAGTGGTTTGGGGATCCATTTGTGCGTTTAGCGTTATTTAACCCCCTCCCCCTTTCCCACATACACTAGTTCTGCACCAGACTAATTGGAAACATCTAGACAAACACATGCAAAATAATTATTGAATATAGATTTACAAATGTGGTTAATGGAGAAATTGCTCATCATGAGTAAACTTTTCTCCTTTTTGCCACGATATTTTGTAAATATCTTTCTGATGGATAGGCGTCAACATGCGCCTGTATGAGTGAAAGGGTTAATAATTGTCCCAACTGCTCAATCTCTTTAGTCAAAGATAGAGACAGTAATATCTACACATCTGTGATAATTACTTGCGGATAATATGGGCTATAAATCTCTAAGCATAATTATTATGACCGTATGTACTTGTCAAAATTAATTTTTTCTAACAATTACATTTCTTCTTTTCTTTTCTTTAACAGAGATTGTCAATCAAACACAGATTTAATACATGATAACTTTTATTTAACCCTTTTCCTACATGCACAGAACGATCTGCAGCAAACGACTGACATCTAGTCGAACATATGGTATATTTCCATAAATGAAAGTATACTTAATGAATAGAGTTGAAAATTATGAGCACTTTCTCTTTTTGCCACAATGTTTTCAAAACTTGTCAGCTACAGATGCATCAACTACGTCTATAGGTGGGAAATGTTTCAACTAAGTGTACATTGGTGTATCGTATATAATTGAGCCATCCCGCGAGAAAAACAATATTATGGCTTCTGCGTAATGTATCGACCCAGATCAGTCTCCTTTTATATGTTTGGCATCCTTCTGATACGAACACTTTTTGATAGCATTATGAAAAACGCTCTTTAAAAACAATGTGGAAAACGGAGAAATGGGTTAAACTAGTAAATTCGCTTGATCCAATAATGAACTGTAACAATAATATGCGTCACTGGGGTCCTCTTATCCTGACACCAGCGAGTAAGCCGTAATGCAAACCATCAGAGCCATAATAACCATTAAAGATGCTTGTGACTCATTGGCTGTTTTTTTCCGTGCGGATATATCTGGATCGACAATGGTCTACTTATCCGGACACCTGCGAGTAAGCCGTAATGCTAACCCGACAACCATTAGCACCATGGAGGGATAGCTATAACAACCATTGAAGATGCTTGTGACTCATTGGCTGGTATTTTCCGTGCGGATATATCTGGATCGACACTGGTCCACTTATCCGGACACCTGCGATAGGGATAGCTATAACAACCACTGAAGATGCTTGTGAATAATTGGCTGGTATTTCTGTGTGGATGTATCTGGTCGACACTGGTCGCAATTGCCCACCTGTTTTTGTTTTTTTCATTTCTCTGTTTTCACTTTTTCTTGGAGTTTGCTTAGACGAGAAATGATATTATATGTGTTAAACCCATATAGACACTTTATGACGCCTCTGAAGCAGAAGTCTTTTTAAAACAATGAGCAATTTCGACTTTTGCCACAATGTTTTTCAACTCTTTTTTAGTAATTAAACTCTCATTTATGGAGATTTTTCACGTTTGGTATATATGTTTTTAAAGTCGTCTGCTGCATATTTGCTGTATGTGGGAAAGGGTTAAGCTTAAGGATTCCAAGTTTTTCATAACATTTCATTGACAAATAACATGTGTTACTGGTAAGTTACCATCCCGATACCAGGCATAATGCTATTCTCACAACTGAAGGAAGCAACAACTGCCACTGCTGGGTTTTTTGATATGCCACTTTAAGCGAGTAGCGAATCCTGGTTTATAACACTCAAGATGGGCGCTCCAAATAACCATCAGCGAAAAAGAGTCGCATGAAAAATCTACAGAAGGTATTGGATGTATCTGGATCGACACTGGTCGCAATTTCCCTACTGTTGGTTTTCCATTCCTCTGTTTTCACTTTTTCTAAGAGTTTGCCTATTCGAGAAATGCTATTATATGTGTTATACCGACTTATCCTTAAGGATTCCGAGCTTTTTATAACATTTCATTGACAAATAACATGTGGTACTGGTAAGTTTCCATCCTGATACCAGGCATAATGCTATTCTCACGACCCGAGCACAATAGAAAGAAACAACAACTGCAGATTGTTAGGGGGTCTTTGATATGACATTTCAAGCGAAGCCTGGTTTCCAATAGTTAAGACGGACACTCCTGTTAACCATCAGCAGCCAATGCAAGTCAAAAACCTTATGGACTGCCATCTCATATGTATCGAAAACGAGTCGCATAAAAAAAATATACGGAAGCTATTAAGATTGATGTTTGAACACAGACTAATCCCAGTCTGCACATGCACAATGTCGACGTAAGTCTTGCGAATTAATGATTTCCAGAATTAGTTTCTGAAGTTAATCTCCCAATTCTCGGTCATCTTTTTCTTGGCAAATTTATGAAGGTGTATTACGCTAAGAACATGTGTGTATCGAATAATGTGGACTAAGTTCGCATTGCACAGACATGTATGTTGATAAGTGATTCTTAGGGTAAGATAATGTTGCTTGAAGCAGGATCAGAGTTAAATTTAAGTTACAGCAATATGTTCATGCTACATAAGTGTTTGATCTTTTACAATATATTTGTGCGTTTCGTAACTACATTTAGAATATAAAGAATCGTAGGTTTTATGACCCCAGAGTCAGACAAAGTACCGTCCATAACCAATCTTTGAGAAATCCACGCTTTTCTTCCTTTACAACTTATATAAAGTGTAATAATTTGAAAACATCTAGCCAAACACTTTATGTTAATATCATTATTGAATAGATATCAATACATCGTGGCAAATGGAGAGATTGTTCATTACGAGCAATTCCTCCATTTGCGACACTGTTTTCAGAAGTCGTCTGATGCAGATGCATCAAATTGCGTGTGTATGTGGGATGGGATTCTGATAGCCTATTTGGACTATTATATAGACACGCAAGACTCAAGTTATAAAAAAGCACTTTAGTAACTATGTAATATTGATTATCATACAATAACTCTGATTAACTTCCCTTTGCAATATACAACAAATATGTATCAGACGAAAGTGTAATTATTAAATAGAGTTGATAGCATTATGGCAAGAGAAGAAATTGCTCATTACGAACAATTTATTTTCTTGCCACACAATGTGTTCAAAAGTCCTCTTCTGCAGATGTGTCTGCATGTGGAAAAGGGTAAACTGTCATAGTACACGTTACACAGATCGAGAGACTTTGTTAATTACTAAGGTGAAGTACACGAACATTCATGAGTGTCGATTACAACCTTCCGGGTCGAGTGCGATAACTCATGTGGTAATGATGATAGATATCCGGGTGCAGCCGTCGCGAGGTCGAATCCCGGCCGTCATTCTGTCCGATGAGTGGCAAAGGTCATCTTTACTACTAGCGTGTTTCGACAATGGTTTAAAAGTATACATGTCTTTGAATGTAGTCGGTGGACACAATGTAATAGCAAAACCCTTATCTAAGAGTACCTCAGGCTTATTTTAATATTTTCTGTTGCAGGTGCGATTTCCAAGAAAACAAGATACTTGATAAAAGATGGAAGTCACATTCGTACGCGGAGAGAAATGGATTGATTATTGTGCAGTTTGCCTCTTTTCTCACCAACTTTTATTTATCCATATGCTGTATCATTTCTTTGAGATTTTTGTTTTCGACGGAGGCGAGTCTCAAATCTGAACATGTCGTCACTCGAAAACCAGCCTTCAAGCTTCTGCCGACAGTGAAGATCCAGACGGACCTGCACTTCTATCTTCAATGCTCGCCCTAGTTGTACAAGCACAGCATTATCTTTTTTCCCCCAAGTGCAAACATCTTCGCAAGTCATGGATAATTTGTCCATTACCATAATTACTTATATGCACTTATGGGAATGCTAATCTAAGAAGTAGCCTTGGCCAGCGAGGATGAAATGCAGACGACTTTTGAAAACATTGTGGCAAAGGATAAACTTATGCTATATCGTTTTTATTACCATCAGTAATTATACTTTTATGTGTGCTTTCTTTTCTTCTATCGCCAAATTAATGTATATGGTCTGCAACAGGTGTTGTATGTGGGAAAGGGTTAAGCCTCTAGAGATCGATAATGGTCAAACATGGACTGTTTTAATCGTGATGCGACTTGCACGAGTTCGATTTCTGTTCGCAGTTGTGTCGCCGAGTACCATTGGTCAAGGGACATTTCTCCTTGTGCCACAATGTTTTTGAATCTATTCAATTATTATACTCTCATTTATAGAGATTGTCTATCTTTATGCCTAGATCTTTTTAAATTTTGTCTTCTACAGATTTGTTGTAGTTTGGAAAGGATGAAAAGGGCATTAGACTATAACTAGAGATTGCTTTTTTGAAAAAGCGCTTGTCTCCCCATTTGTGTGGTCGTAGGGGAGGAAAAGAAATGATGGAGTCAAAATCAATAGGGGTCATCTACTGGTTAGGACCAACATGCGAAACCAAGTATG
This sequence comes from Serripes groenlandicus, assembly GCA_031761405.1. NCBI lineage: Eukaryota > Metazoa > Mollusca > Bivalvia > Cardiida > Cardiidae > Serripes > Serripes groenlandicus. Next base: position 53,832 of record JASEVX010000693.1, on the reverse strand, counting down.
AAGTTCCTCGACATAATCATTCTTAAGTTATTGAGCGGAAGCCATTTTTCAGCTGAAGGTTACCATGACCTTGACCTAGTTACCTCAAAATCAATAGGGGTCATTTGCTGGTGGTGACCAACCTGCACACCAAGTATTAAGTTCCTGGGCCCAAGCATTCTTTTGTTATTGAGCGGAAACCATTTTTCAGCCCAAGGTCACCATGACCTTGACCTACTGACATCAAAATCAATAGGGGTCATCTACAGGTTAGGACCAACCTGCACACTAAGTATGAAGTTCATTGTTCTAGAGTTATTGAGTAAAAACCATTTTTAAGCTGAAGGTAACCGTGACCTTGACCTTGTGACCTCAAAATCAAACAAAATCAATAAGGTTCATCTACTGGTTAGGACCAACCTGCACACCAGGTATGAAGTTCCTCGACATAAGCATTCTTTAGTTATTGAGCGGAAACCATTTTTCAGCTGAAGGTTACCATGACCATGACCTTCGACCTAGTGACCTCAAAATCAATAGGGGTCATCTGCTGGTGGTGACTAACATGCACACCAAGTATTAACTGCCATGGCCAGTCATTGTGACCTTTCAGCTCAAGGTCACTGTGACCTTGACTTTAGATGTACTGACCTCAAAATCAATAGGGGTCTTCTACTGGGCATGGCAAACCTTCATACCAAGTAAGGAGTTCTTCGGCCCAGGCGTTCTTCAGTTATTGAGCGGATTTTTTTTTTTACCTCACAAGGTTACCATGACCTTGACCTTTGACCTTCTGACATCAAAATCAATAGGGGTCTTATACTGGGCATGGCCAACCTGCATACCAAGTATGAAGTTCCTACGCCCAAGCGTTCTTCAGTTATTGAGTGGAAACAAGTGTGACAGACGGAAGGACGGAACTGGCAAAAACAATATGTCACCCCCATGTATGGGGGAGACATAACTAGAAATACTGTGAGCAAAGCTCACTGAAGAATACCCCCCGCTCCATGTTTGTTTACCATTTGTGTTTAAAATTCAAATCCAGACACTCAAATAGAAAAATATCATGTCACAATGGGTGTAAGTCAAATTCTTCATAATGAAAAATCGGAAAGGTTGAGGAGGAGTTGCGCTTACAAGGTATCACAGGAGTTCCTCATAACCTCTTAGTTGAATTATCTTCCCTTGGAAGAATCTGAGGAGAAAAATCTTCCTTCATGCATATCTACATATGATGTGTAACCTTCATGTAAAGTTTGAATCAAATCCATTGAGCCGTTTAGGAGGAGTAGTGCTTACATGAAATGTGGAGGTATGTGCACAGGAGTCCCTCGCAGATAACCTCTAAGTTAAATTATCTCCCCTTGGAAGAGTCCGAGGCGTGTGATCTTCCTTCATGAATATCTACATATGATGTGTAACCTTCATGTAAAGTTTGAACCAAATCCATTGAGCCGTTTAGGAGGAGTAGTGCTTACAAGAAATGTGGAGGTATGTGCACAGGAGTCCCTCGCAGATAACCTCTAAGTTAAATTATCTCCCCTTGGAAGAGTCCGAGGCGTGTGATCTTCCTTCATGCATATCTACATATGATGTGTAACCTTCATGTAAAGTTTGAACCAAATCCATTGAGCCGTTTAGGAGGAGTAGTGCTTACAAGAAATGTGGAGGTATGTGCACAGGAGTCCCTCGCAGATAACCTTTAAGTTGAATTATCTCCCCTTGGAAGAGTCTGAGGCGTATGATCTTCCTTCATGCATATCTACATATGATGTGTAACCTTCATGTAAAATTTGAACCAAATCCATTGAGCCGTTTAGGAGGAGTAGTGCTTACAAGAAATGTGGAGGTATGTGCACAGGAGTCCCTCGCAGATAACCTCTAAGTTAAATTATCTCCCCTTGGAAGAGTCCGAGGCGTGTGATCTTCCTTCATGCATATCTACATATGATGTGTAACCTTCATGTAAAGTTTGAACCAAATCCATTGAGCCGTTTAGGAGGAGTAGTGCTTACAAGAAATGTGGAGGTATGTGCACAGGAGTCCCTCGCAGATAACCTCTAAGTTAAATTATCTCCCCTTGGAAGAGTCCGAGGCGTGTGATCTTCCTTCATGCATATCTACATATGATGTGTAACCTTCATGTAAAGTTTGAACCAAATCCATTGAGCCGTTTAGGAGGAGTAGTGCTTACAAGAAATGTGGACATACGGACAGACAGACAGACGGACAGACGGACGGACAGACAGGGTGATTCCTATATACCCCCTCCAAACTTTGTTTGCCGGGGGGTATAATAAGTATGAAACACTAACCTTACACTTAGTGTTGGTTCCAGGGAACAAAATACATAAGCCCTCCCGCGAGAAAACCAACATTATGGTCTCTGCGTAATGAAGCGACCCAGATCAGCCTGCACAGACTGATCCGGGCCGACACATTCCGTCTCAGGGGTATAGAGTAATGATTCATGAAAGAGAAAATCCACAGGAGGCGAAAAGTGTCTCTCCAGGTTGATACTTTACGCGGAGTCCATAATGTTGGTTTTCTCGCGGGACGGCTCACATTTGAAATTTCAAAAGGGGTACAAATAGAATAGACCGAACTAGTATTTTATGATAAAGACGTTTATTGCACATTTACAAATGTTGTCATCTGTAAGGAACTGTTCTGTTCCCTCCTTACTTGAAAACATAAATGATTGTATTATAATATAGTAATATAATGGAAGGAAGTATATCAAATAACATAAATTACTGACTTTTCCATATCAAAATGCTATGAATACATGGCTTTTATCCTTAATTTGTTAAATATACAACAGATAGCACAGACCTGACATACACACACATATAATAAAAACATAAAACTACGAAAATAATTCAGTCTATAACCTAATACACATATACATCAGTACACGTTAACACTAGTATACATATATCCTTAAACATGTCAACTGCCCTCTTTTTAAGAAAGCAATTAGACAACATAATAAACAAAACAATTGATAGAGATGAGACAAATTAGGCTTAATCATGTCCCACATGCAGACACATTTTGACCTGCACTGGTCCATTTTTGAAAACCTTATGGGAAAAGGAGAAATTGCTCATGAGACAAACTTACTTTACCCACATTGTTTTCAATATCACAATAGTGAGTAATGCCCAGATAGTGAAGGCCCAGCTGAGACTGTGACAGAACAGACTTGCCGGAGATTTAAATGCATAAGCAAGAAGATCCAATTATTCGCCAAATATGGCAAGGTTGAATCATTTACATGTTAGATTGACATTTTCCCATTTTTACAACTGGACTTCAATATTCAATAAAATTAAATCATATTCATCAATGTTTCTTAAGCCTTTCCCTCATATAGACGCTTTCTGAGACCTCTGCAGCAGACAGCTTTTTGAAAACAAAGTGACAAAAGAAGAAATTGCACAAAACATGCAATTTCTCCTTTTGCCACAATGTTTTCCACTTTTAGTCATAGGTTATCCTTTTAATTAAAGAGATTTTCTATTTTTTGACAAAATATGTTCAAAGTCGTCTGCTGCAGAATTGCCGTATGAGGGAAAGGGTTAAGTATTCAACCTAATAGCACATTTCTCTATATCTTCTGATAACCCGTAGCAGTTTCAAATGCCTGTAATATAAAGTACTGACTCGAGGGTATCTGTAACATGTGCAATAGTTGGAAAAAAGTTTACTACAAGAAAAGATGGATATATCTACCCACACAAATGTCACATTTGCTGTCCATCTGTTGCATTTGGTTTTTAGATTTACATATAAGCGATTTTCCTGATATGATATTAAAGGGCTTTTTCTGTGAACAATTCTGAGGAAAAGAATGTAACACTTGGAGAAATAAAAATATGATATTTATGGCGAAAGGAGAAATTGTCCTTTTGGGTAATTCCTCCCTTTACCACAATCTTTCAAAACTGGTGCATCAGAAGTCGTCTATATATCAGGTAAACCGTTAACTGATTTCGATATAACCACACATCCATATATTTCATACAGTTATTTTACCACAATCTTTCAAAACTGGTGCATCAGAAGTCGTCTATATATCAGGTAAACCGTTAACTGATTTCGATATAACCACACATCCATATATTTCATACAGTTATTTTACCACAATCTTTCAAAACTGGTGCATCAGAAGTCGTCTATATATCAGGTAAACCGTTAACTGATTTCGATATAACCACACATCCATATATTTCATACAGTTATTTTAACCATTAGCTGAAAAACTATGACAAATTATGAAAAATTGCTCCTTTTTCATAAATGCTTTTATTTAAACTGTCTGCTGTTGATGTACAGAATATATGCCTATTTCAGTGAAATTGTTCAGCCAATTTCCAAAGCGTAATCATTAAACCAATTTTACAATACAATTCTTAAGAACATGACAATTTTCCCACCAGTACAATTTAATTATGTTTTGTCTAATAAACAATAAATGCTCTCCCTTTGTCAAAACTTAACATTGGGAAGTTATAATTTGTTTTACAAATCAATCAACACATGGAGAAAAAATACATTTGTTTTAAATGTTCAAGCCTTTCCTAGCTGCAGGAGCACCAACGGCAGATGACTTTTAAAAAACCATTTTGACATAGCTTAAACTGAGTCTGAAAACAGTGTTGAAAAGGAGGATATATAGCTTGCTTTTAGCAATTTCTTCCTTCACGGCATGTTTTTGAAATCAGTGTCTGCAGAAGCAACACAAGTTTACTGTATCAGAGAAATTTAACCCTTTCTCACATACAACAGAATATGTAGTGATGACTTTCGAAATCACTGTGACAAACGTTTCAACTTAATGATTATAATTTATTCATGGCAATTTTCCACTTTTTGTCCTACATGTATTCAAAGTCGTCTGCTGCAGATTTGTTGTAGGTGGGAAAGGGTTAAAAACATCTCTAAATGAAATAATAATTATTGTAAAGAGATGAAAACATTGCAGTAAAAGGAAAACATGCTCATTATGAGCTATTTCTCCTTTCATCACAATGCTTTCAATAATCATCAGCTACAGATGTGTCTACATTAACCCTTTCCCTCATATAGACGCTTTCTGACGCCTCTGCAGCAGACGGCTTTTTGAAAACATAGTGACAAAAGAAGAAATTGCACAAAACATGCAATTTCTCCTTTTGCCACCATGTTTTCCACTCAATTATGGAGATTTTCTATGCTTTGACAAAATACGTTCAAAGTCGTCTGCTGCAGAATTTTCGTATGAGGAAAAGGGTTAATACTTGTTATACTACTTAGGAACTGTAACTGTATCTTTATTTATTGAGTTAAAGATATATGGTCTAAGTCAGCAATTTCTCTTCTTTCCACAATGTTTTCAGTTCCCCTATAGAGGTATTGCTGAAGATGAGCAGTGGTTACAATTTCATTCAGGTTTACGCATGTTTGGATGCATTCTTCAACAGTTAACCCTTTCCCATATACAACGGATCTGCAGCAGACGACTTTGAAAACAAACCTGAAAAAAATTGGAAACTCCCTTTAAATGAAAGAACAGTAATTGAATTGAGTTCAAAACATGGTAATAAAAGTGGAAATTGCTTGTTTTGAGCAATTTCTTTCTTTCGTCAACATGTTTTCAAAAAGCCTTCTTCTGCAGAGGCCTCAGAAAGCGTCTATATGAGGGAAAGGGTTAACCTTAGATATTTGAAACCCTTAAAGAAGACAATTTTTTTCAAACAGGACAAGTGCTAAAAATACCTTAGCTACATGTAGACGACTAGATGAATATACACTTTCTGATGCCTCTGCAGCAGACAACCTTTAAAATGATAATAGCAAAATAATTTCCAATAATTATATTTTCATTCATAAAGATTTTTTTCAAATTTTAACAGAGACGGGTTTGAAGTCGTCTGCTGCAGATTTCTTGTATTTGGGAAAGGTTTAAGTATAATGGTATGCAGAACGAATCAAGCAACAGTTAAACCAATCATAACACTTTTGAGACAGGGTCAATTTAGACCACAATAAACATACAAATGCTGTCTGATCGAAACCTGCAATGTGTTTATTAAAAACTTCTGATAAACAGTATACATTTTAGATTAGAAAGCGTGTGGTTTTGCCGTCACATTTCAATGACTTCTTAACCCTTTCCCTCATTTAGACGCTTTCTGACGCCTCTGCAGCAGACAGCTTTTTGAAAACATAGTGACAAAAGAAGAAATTGCTCAAAACGAGCAATTTCTCCTTTTGCCACAATGTTTCCACTTTTGGTCATAGGTTATCAATTCAATTATAGAGATTTTCTATTTTTTGACAAAATACTTCAAAGTTGTCTGCTGCAGAATTGTCGTATGAGGAAAAGGGTTAAGAAGTAGTTACAACTGTTTACAATGAAACCCCACAATTTGTCATGAACATCATTTGGTAAGTTTTCCCTGCAGCACTGCCCATACACTATAAACCGAGTAACAGAACATTACAGATCTATATATTTCTACTTGATGGCTGCTTTTTAAACATGACAAATGAGAAACAATGGTTTTGCAATCTTTGGTTTTGAATTTACAGCAGAAAACAAAAGATTCCTAACAACCTATGTTATGAAACATTTTGCAATAAACATGGAACTCAATCTTACAAGAAATACATTTTTGACATTATGAGAATTGAAAAAAAAAAAAAAAGAAAGCAAATCATTCACTGAGTGCAACATTATGGTAACTCCTGTCCCTTTTGACCATAGTTAATTTAGTGTTCCACACAGTGGACAAAATACTCCTGTTATCACATTTTCAATGTCAAATTCAGTTTTCCTCCAGTTTGGAGGTATAAAAAAGCATTGGTAATAGTTTTACTTGAAATGTTTACAATACTCTTGTATATGCAGAGAATAAATAATGATTTAATTTTTTTTGGTAAGAATAATTACCATCATGTTTAGCCTTGAACAATCTATTGTGTTTGTATACATTAAAATCTACAATTTGTACAACAATAAAAAATGTCAACCATTATTGTTTAGCACCATAAAATGGTTTAGGTCCCATCCTGACAGAATGCGGTCGGCCATCACCTTTCTTTGAACTGTCAGCCTGACTGCAACCTGCTGCTTTTCCCGGCAATTCAAGACTGTGCCGTATGTTTGAAGGAAATTGTTGCGATGCTTTTGCAGCACTAGTAGGGGATACACTTCTTACCCTAGACCGTAGTTTTGCTTGTGATGTAGGCGGTGAAGGGTTTTGTTTTGGAGACTGGGGTTGAGCCTGTTTAGAAAGGTTTTCTATCTTTTCCTCAAACACATTCGTAAGTTCTTTGATACTACCTCGACGTTTTTTCTTCTCAGCAGAGTTCTCAGATGATTTCTTTTCTCGTCTATAATCTGACTTTTTATCGGGACTGTGTATATCAAAATGAACACGACTTGGACTCTCCCTCTCTTTACTTAACTTAACCTGCCCTTCAACACTGTCCCCGCGTTTTAAACTTGGTTTTGCTTCTTTTGTTTTCGACCCAATCTTAGGAGAACAGTCTAAATTTGAAGAACCCGTACTGTTTCTTGAACCTTTTGGTGAGCTTCCCGTTTTACCATTACTGCGTGCTTTACTATCATCTCTATGGGTTTGAGCAATCTTTGGCACTGGAATCTTGGAACCCTCTGAATTACGAATAGACTGAGGAGAGTGGCGGGGAACAGTAGGGGGCACGTCTTTAGGCCTGCCATGTTTCGGTGAAATCTCTGTGCTGTAACGTTGTCCCTTTGGGGAGCCCCCTGTTGATAACAATTTGGGTGAACCTTCATCAGAAGACACTAAGGAATGCCTCTGCCCCTTTGGAGACCCCTCATATTTGGCTTTGGGAGAACCGTCAACACGCAGACTCTTCGGGGACCCTTTAACTCCTTCAGTTTCACTGAGCGAAGACTCACTCTGTGTTCTGGGTTTACTTCTATATTTTGGCGGTTTACCATGTGGTTTCTGGTTATCTTTGGATTTGGCATCGGGACTTTTTGGACCGGCATCATACTTGAACATTTCCCTTGAAGAACCCGTAGGATTTATACTCTTTTCTATCTCCTCAGTTGGAGATTTTACTTCCTCAAGGGAACTTTGTTTCAGTTTCTGAGGCTTATTATTCACATCTACATCTTTTTCGAATTCCAGGGATTCATGCATCTGTCTAATCGAGGCCACAATATTTTTTTCAGGAGGAGTAATTGTTTTAGATTTGAGGAGAGTTGGCTCTTCATCCTCACTGTCCAAGCTATGTGTAGAGCCTGCTTCAAATCTTTCACACAAACTCAGTAATTTGCTGGATCGATGTGCCTTACTAAACCTTATATCTTCCTTGTCATCGGGTCCTAAATCCATGGTTAGCAGGTCGTCTTGGTAACCCCGCATTAAACCAGATTCACCATGACTGCTTTTCTCATGGCGATTAGCTACAATTTGCATCATTGATTCATCAAGGGATGACCTTGCTGGGGCTTCAAAACTGAATGCTTGACTATCTTGGCTTACATTTTCACCAAGATTTCTGTCTTCTAGAGCAGGGAAATGACCATAACTCAGGAAGTCCCTTCTTTTAAAGTATTTAGAACCTGCAGCAAAAAACGTTGTATTAGGAGTAACCTCGCTAGGGTCAACAAAAACCTCATCTTCAGTACCGGAGAATTCCCCATGGTCGGAATCTACTACATCTTGTAGTTTAAGAGCCTTTGCTTTACCTTTGCTGTCTTGATTTGGTTTTACATCCCCCTTTTTCAGACTTGGTCGTAACTCCATCACAAGCTTCTCCTCTCCTCGCTCTGCACTTTTATTTCCACCAACAGTACTGCTTCTCTTTTTATTCATTTGATCTTTACTTTCATTGACATTATTCTCTTTAGCTAGATTCGAATATTGCCATTTTATTCCTTCATTTTGCAAATCAACATGTTTATGTACTTGTCGTTTGCCGGATGGGGGTTTAGAAAGAACAAGCGTAGATTTACAAATTTCAATCATTTCCAAAGGTGGCGGTGCCAAGTCTCCTTGAATGTTTAAACTGTTAACTCTAGGACTGTAATAGTGTCGCGAATCAAAACTCTGTGGGTATGTGAAGCTAGAACTCATAGATAAAGAATCAAAGAGGGAAGAAGATGAAGACGACATGGAGTCTTGCATTATAGGCGCTGGTGTCTCGGTTATCACAGGTGCAGTTGTTGGTGTTATGATCACCATGTGCTCCAAACATGGAGCATGGTCAAAATCTGTTTGTCGAGGAGGCTGTACAGAAGAACCTCCACCTCCTTGATGAGGAGGATAGGCTGTCAACTGGTCATTTGGGTAATTAGGCCTTGATTGTTCTGTAGGTTCACAAACACTCACATGGTGTGGTAGGAAAGCAGAGAGACTGGCTAGATTTCTCTCGAGGTCATCATTGACAGCATTCTGAAACTCTTCCTCAGAGTTGTCTATGGGTTGATGTGGAATATCTGTACCACCAAGTTGACTTAACACAGTTGGTGTGGCTGTAACTGTTGGCCCCTCTGACAGATACAGGATATGCACCTCCGGTAGGTCTATCGATTGTACGTCTGCTGGAATTTCTAATGAGGATTCCATATCAAACCCAGCCAGTGGATGATCTGTGTCAAAGAATGATCGTCTGGATAGAGGGGAGGTCAATCCAGCGAATGGAACAATCTCGTCAAGAGGGGACAACACTCCTGCATGCTCCTTCATCTGCTCCTGCATCATCTCCTTCATTTCATTGGACAAGTTCTGGTGAGAAGCGATTCCTAAGCAGCTTTCATTGACATCCATTTCTTCAAGCATCTGAGGAAATTGATTTGCCAAATTTGATTGACTAATATTTTGACCAGACCTTCCTGATGGGTTAACGTCACTGTATGTTGACTGACTCTCAGATCTTATCACCATTGACGACTGGTTCCCATGTTGAGAATTTAGACTATAAGCAGACTGGTTTGTTGAAGTTGACTTTATAACACCAACAACTCCTACAGAATTACTGGCACTCATCGACAGATAGGATCCATGGTCCGGCCTAATCACATTAGAATTGGATTGTGCGGATCTGGACTCTTCATGAATAAAGCCCTGTGGAGTTGTCTCAGTTTCTTCCATTGATGACCCTAGACTCGTCACTCTGATTGATTTCTTGTAAGAAGAATCAAATGAGGTTTGTCGTGTGAGGGCTGGAGTGGTGCTGGATTTCTTCATTTTGGACGATTCTCCAACAGAGTTAGTCTGAACACTTGAACTTGATGATTCAAAAGCTACTTCACTTACAACACCCGTCATTGGACTTGAGTCGAAGCTACCAGATTGTCCAACAAATGCAGGCTGTATTGACCTGTGTGCTCTGGGGGACTGTGGCATTGTGCTATCAGTGGGCACAGTATGACTACGCTGCAAAGAAGGTTTATCCTTATGTGCAACTTTACTTGACCTTGCTTCCTGTGCTAGCCTGAAAGACTCGTACTCTGGAACATTATCATATATTTCTATTTCTGGCGATCTTTTTACTGACGACTTAGTCTTATCCGGTACATTTTTTCTAGTGATAGATGGACGTTCTAGCACTAATGTATCTGTAGCAGTTCCTACCTCTGGAAAATCATTTTGCGACATAATGAGTTCTCTGGAGTCATTGTTTTTAGACATACGAATCGAATCACCAGTGGGTGCTAGACATTTTTTCCAGTTATCGTTGAACACAGCAAGATCTAACTCATTAAAACTATCATTTAGACAAGCTAAATCTTCCCAGCGCGGTTGTTTATGTTCTGGAGATAAGGGACTAGACACTGCGCTTGTTGATTTCCTAGGTTCAAACTTTGGACTGTCTTGGATGATCCTTTTATCATGTTTTGGGCTTTCAAGTTTCTTTGCTTCATGCCTTACTTGAGGACTAGATTTGTGTAACTGAGGACTACCAGTTTTATAATGACTAAGTTTTCTACCAGCAGCCTGCGGACTGGTCTCCGTACTACTGTAACTTTGGTTGTGTTTCTGTCTCGAGGACTGTGGACTAGCCTCACAACTGCTTAAACTCGAGTTTAACTTTTGTCTGGTTGACTGTGGACTGTCAGAACTGCTGTAACTCTGATTCAGTAACTGTCTACCTGTCTGTGGACTTGCCTCTGAACTGCTAAAGCTCTGGTTATGCTTGTGTTTACTACCTGTGATGGGACTAGATTCTGTGCTACTTAACACACGCTGCTGTCTGGCTGACTGTGGACTAGCTTCTGTACTACTTCGTTGTTGTCGGATAGACTGAGGACTGGCCTCACTGCTGCTTATATTTCTTTGATGTCTTAGAGACTGTGGACTAGCTTCTGGGCTCCCAAAACTTCTGTTATGCGGCTGACGGGAATATGATCCCGGACTGGCCTCTGGGCTTGTTAAACTGTCTCTGTTTGATCTTAATCTTGGTATCACTCCCTCGACCGGACTTGTAACACTGGCTCTATTAGAACAACTTCTACCGCGTACCGGACTATACATCATACTTTGTTCAAACTGTCTCAGGGATTCCGGATCGGACATCAATAATTTCTGGAAATCCTCTTCACTCAGTTTAAAACCTGTTTTAGACTGGATGGTTAGGTGAGGGCTTACTAGAGAATCAGATGAACTTGACTCTGTGAGAATAACTGGCTGTCTAGTCTGCTGTAGGTTGGATACAATATCCAGGGAGGCAGGGGGTGAGGGTCGAGTCGGCGTCGCTTGGGTTGTCTGGGGTTGGGATGTTGCTCCTTGGTTAAACCTTAAAGGAGCCCTTATGACTTGTGGAGCAGACACAATATGGATTTCTGCAGCTGGTCTGTCCACAAACTTGTTCTGATTTTGCTCCGTTGGGGTCAAACTTCCAGCAAGACTTTTATCCCCACTTTTAGCACTTGGTGACTCAACCACATCCCTCATACTGCTGAAGGATCGATGACCTGTAGGAGTTTCTGCCAGTTCATCCTCATAGGATATTAGTTCTGATTCAAGTTCATAGGCTCCTCCTTCTTTAGGTGTGCTTGGTGAACACTGAAGGTCTCTGAGGGACTGAGCTTTGTGTTTTTCATGTTTAAAAGCTTTGTCTATTTGTGCATTAATCTCACGTAATGTACGACTTAATTGCGATTCATCATGTAAAGCATCCAGAGATGTACTCCTGCGTCTTCTATCGAAAGATAATCTGTCATCCGAAACATTATCCTGGGACACTGACAGTTCACTTATTGTTACAGAAGACATCAAGTCGGAGTGACTGCCTGACACACTCTGTATATTATCCAACGATCTCTGAATGTCCGATGGAATACTTACACACTTTGTCATTGACTTAGTTCCAGATTGGGCTGATGACTTTTGCATACTCTGAAGCCCTTTTTCTAAATCTGAGATTTCTGCTAACAGATCCTCATGTGCAATATACTTCCTACCACTTTGTGTACTACTAACACTTTCACTACTTGAATATGCCCTGGAATTAGTTCTATTCACACTATTCGCTGGGAAGTCAGTTTCTATCATACTTTGTGTTAATTTATCATGAGATTCAGCTTTAACATTGTCAATACTTTCCACACGGTAGCTTCGCCTACCTTCCGGAGAAGGTTGTATTTTATTTTCATTATTTTTATGTAAACTACTTTCACTACTATATTTCTGAGTATCAGCATGACTTGCATTCTGATGAGCACTATCAACGTTATCCTCATCTTCTATCTCAGCATAGTCATGAATACGTGAATAAAAATATTGTGTTGAAGTGGCACCTTGATCTTCACTTTTGGAGGTATTAGTCCAGAGTTTACGCCTGCTTCCAGGACTTTCCGGAAGCTCAGCTATCAACCCACTTCCTTGTTTGATAGTAAAGTCACTAATATTCTCCTTATCACTACCACGTCTGCCCTTATCTCCTCTACTCACTTTACCCTCCATTTGAGGACTTGTGTCTTTTGCTTCTTTCAGCTTCTTTCTATCTTTAGGCGGGGTCTTTGAACCTTTACGTTTTTCTGAACTATTTTCTTCACTGTTTCTAATAAATGCAGAGTCTGGCACAATACTTTCCACATAAAATCTGTCACTGTCGGAACCATGTCTACTAGAGCTTTTACCCCCACCAAGGGGAGGCTTAGAGCACAGAGCACCGTCTAAAATAGGCTGAGACACAGATTTATCCCGTTCTGGATATTGTTGGTTCAACATCTCATCTACGTCCCTACATCCATGTCCTCCTTCGTAACCCTCATGTCTCGGTGTAGTCGGAGCTGACGGGGTCCTCCTATGACAGATCACTCGTCGCTTAGTCTCACCACGAACAAACGACTGTTTACGTTGTACTCTGTCGTCAGGACTTTGAGAGTTACCTTCCTTTTCACTACCGTCCATTAGGTCAACTCTGATGTCTGAAATTATCAAAATTAAGACATTCAAATAACAATCACTGTTCATCCTATGATAATAACATTTTCAATCTTTCACACCTTTCTATGTCTCTACAGCAGATGACTTTTGAAAACAGTGTGGCAAAAGAAGGAATTGCTCAAAAGAAGAAAAATGCCATACATTATTATATTTTGAGATGCGATCGATTTTCTCACATACAATTTTCAAATAAAAAGACTGAAAAATAGTAGCATTAGCCCTTTCTTTGATACAGACAACTTTAGAAAGCATTGTGGAAAAGAAGAAATTCCTCAATATCAAAATGTACCTCATTTTTTCCCAATAAAGTATTGAAATAAAAAATATTCATCCAACTTTTTAGATGTTAAATAGTTTTCTATATTCATATTTAAAATGACCCAAAAATAACATGAAATAGTTGAGCCATGAATGTTCAGTTGATTAAGACTCAATTTAATTGTTATGATGAATGACGAAAGTTATCATAACCATCGCATTTTTTTTTTCCATACATGGGCTGAACCCTTCCCTAGATATGTCAATATGTTATCTGCCTTTGAAAAAGCACACAGCTCATTTTTGAAAACAAAGAGCATTTTCAGGTCTTAACCCTTTCCCTCATATAGACGCTTTCTAACGCCTCTGCAGCAGACGGCTTTTTGAAAACATAGTGACAAAAGAAGAAATTGCACAAAACGTGCAATTTCTCCTTTTGCCACAATGTTTTCCTCTTTTTGTCGTAGGTTATCCATTCAATTATGGAGATTTTCTATGTTTTGACAAAATACGTTCAAAGTCGTCTGCTGCAGAATTGTCATATGAGGGAAAGGGTTAATATTATGTTAACCCTTTTCCCACATACAGAGGAATCTGCTGTGTTCGAGTGGTTAGCGTCGGATAAGTGAACTGTCGCCGTGATATAACTGAAATAATGTTGAAAGCGGCGTAAAACCCTAATAAATAAAATTCCCACATACAGTAAATCTGCAGCAGACGACTTTGAAAACATTTAGTCAAAAACATGGAAAATCTCTACAATCTTGCAGCAGATGACTTTGAATAATATCTAGGTAAAAATATGGCAACCCTCTATAAATAAAAGAACAAAATATTGATATAAAGTTAAAAACATTTCGGCAAATGGGGAAATTGCTCATTTCTCCATTTGCCACAAAGTTTTCAAATGTCGTATGATGCAGAGGCGTCTGAAAGCGACCATATTCGGGAGAAGGATAATATTTACCTTCTGGGTTCACATCAATGGCCATCTCTCGGCTATTTTTATCCTCCAAAATAAAACTGGGGAAAGACAGGGAGAACTCTTGTGTACTACTCAAGGAGCGTGGAGACTCTATGGACATGGAACGACTGTACTTTGTGGGACTAGAGCTTTCCTTGCCTGTAATAAAGCACATCACATTTTGAGAGTATCACTTGTGTGTTTGTTAAAATATAATATTATTTATTTACAACCGTTTATCTGATTAAAAAAACACAATAGTGCACTTAATTTTTGAATCTTCTTTTGTCACTATGTTTTCAAAAAGCTGTCTACTGCAGAGGCATCAGAAAGCGTCTATATGAGGGAAAGCGTTAAAATAACATCTGTGCACTCAAGTTATTCATTGGCAAAAACTTCAAAACATAAAGCAGATTCAGAGTTTTTAAACATTGTCTAACACTTTCTCACCTGCAGACACATTTTGATGCAATAGCAACAGACGACTTTTAAAAAACATTGTGGTCAAAGGTGAAATTGCTCATGATGAGCAATTTCTCCTTTGGCCACAATGTTTTCAAATTTATTTAACAATTAAGCTATCTTTTATGGAGATTTTTTAAATTTTTGTCACTATGTTTTCAAAGTCGTCTGCTGCAGAATTGTTGTATGTGGGAAAGGGTTAAAAATTAGATATAGCTTATTATGATTACTGGTAATTTGTCCTTTTTTCACGATGTAACTAAAATACAGCTGCTGTATCAGGTAACAAGACGATGATCAATTGACGACAATACCTCTTCTTTTCTTTTTTTTCCACACTATACCACAAGCTAATAATAACACATGATTTTCAACAAGATAGGAATCTTGTTCCATTAACCTTAAGTTTGTTCAGTACCTGCAAGGATATTCATCAGCCTGCTGGGATCCAGGCTCTCTGTAAGTGGACTACCCAGTCGACTGGTGATTGGAAGAGATAATAGGGACTCTGCACTTTTAGCGCTTTTAATACGGCGACGCTTCCAATGCTGTACATCCTCTTCTGTTATAGCCTTCCTCTCTCCAGGTTCAAAGTTCAGAGAATCTGTAAATATAAACAAGTGAGAAATGAACATTTAAAAACATAGTTTTAAATATTGAAGTAAAAGGAGAAATTGCTCAAGATGAGGAATTTCTCCTTTTTACACAATGTTTTCAAAAGTAGTTGGCTGCATAAGGTGTTCTGATGCAAAAAAAGAGTGAACAGAAAAACAAACTTTTAGCCGTTTTTCTGATGCCTACTCATCCATGCTATCCAATCAAAGTTTACTATGAATGTAAAATATTTTTTCAAAATGTTGGTAACTAATTAGTGAATAGTTCAGATTCAGATCAGACTTACCCTTTCCCTCATATAGACGCTTTTTGACGCCTCTGCAGCAGACGGC
This sequence comes from Serripes groenlandicus, assembly GCA_031761405.1. NCBI lineage: Eukaryota > Metazoa > Mollusca > Bivalvia > Cardiida > Cardiidae > Serripes > Serripes groenlandicus. The sequence continues at coordinate 37,780 of JASEVX010000693.1, read as the reverse complement.
TTTTTGAAAACATAGTAACAAAAGAAGAAATTGCACAAAACATGCAATTTCTCCTTTTGTCACAATGTTTTCCACTTTTAGTCATAGGTTATCCATTCAATTATAGAGATTTTCCATTTTTTTGACAAAATATGTTCAAAGTCGTCTGCTGCAGAATTGTCGTATGAGGGAAAGGGTTAAAGAACATATTGGGCTCATTCCATAACATCAATAATATAAAAGTTAAACTATCACGCCCTGATAGCTCAGTCAGTAATGATGATTGATTAATTGTTCGGTGCTTTACGCCACTTTCAACAATTGTTCAGTTATATCATGGTGTTTCCTGGATAAGTTACCAGTACTACTGGTTTATTTATCCTGACACTAGCCAGTCAGTTGTAATGCTAACCCCGCGACACTGAGCGCCAAGGAGTGCAGTCATTACTACCATTTTTAAAGTCTCTGGTATGACCCGGCCGGTGGATCGAACCCACAGCCTCCCACACCCAAGGCAGATACTCAACCACTAAGGCGGTGGGCAATGATGAGGGCTATCAATCCAATTCTGACACAGCCAATGCTTCATTCTGATAATTGACAAAAGTTGTTATTGTGACTAGCATCATTAGTCTTCAATCAAAGGCAAAAAAAAAGTCTACATGGGATGGTGGCCAGTCACCTTAACCCTTTCCTACAAACAGGCACTTTCTGTAGTCTCTGAAGCAGACGACTTTTGAAAACATTGTGGCAAAAGGAGAATTTGCAACAAGGTTTTTAACTTTGTTCAGTAATTATACCTTCATTTATACAGGTTTTCTGTATGTGGGAAAGGGTTAAAATGAATGTTGTATGTAGTCTTGGTGCCATTAAGCCAGGAAACGCATGGTTAAGTGAGCTGATCATTGCGAAATAACTAAAAAAAAATTGAATTCTGCCTTTAACTCCAATCAATCAAGTATTTATGAAACTATAAAGGATATCAAGGGAGATAACTATGGCTAGAAAATATACTGGTGCAATATTTGTTATTCCCCTGTATTACTTTATATCCCTCCATAAAACCTTATTGACATGAATAGGTTACTGAGATCCCCGCATTCAAAAATGAGTAATCTAGTTCTTACAATCATAAACTGTTTCCTTCCTGGAGGATTACAAATGAATCCTTACCCTATATTTTTCTACCTATTTTGAATGCACTGGTCTGACGTAAGAAATCCAGTCAACAATTTACAAAAATGTTAACTCTGCTTTGAAATTTTACAGAACAAGAGGACCATGATGGTCCTATATCGCTCACCTGATTTAAATTTTAAGCTCCGCCCCCTGGCGGCCATGTTTTTCAACGGATCGGAACTATTTGAACAATCTTGGTAAAGGATGCCCCAAGGAACATTTGTGCAAAATAATTTTCAAATCAGGCAAGTACTTTTGGACAAGAAGATTTTTAAAATTTTAACAATGCACATATAAGGAAAACAAGCTCTGCCCCCTGGCGGCCATGTTTTTCAACAGATCGGAAATATTTGAACAATCTTGGTAAAGGGTGCCCCAAGAAACATTTGTGCAAAATAATTTTCAAATCAGGCCAGTACTTTTGGACAAGAAGATTTTTAAAGATTTAACAATGCACATATAAGGAAAACAAGCTCCACCCCCTGGCGGCCATGTTTTTTAACGGATCGGAAATATTTGAACAATCTTGGTAAAGGGTGCCCCAAGGAACATTTGTGCAAAATAATTTTCAAATCGGGCCAGTACTTTTGGACAAGATGATTTTTAAAGTTTTAACAATGCACATATAAGGAAAACAAGCTCCGCCCCCTGGCGGCCATGTTTTTCAACGGATCGGAAATATTTGAACAGTTTTTGTAGAGGGTACCCCAAGGAACATTTGTGCAAAATAATTCTTAAATCGGGCCAGTACTTTTGGAGAAGAAGATTTTTTAAGATTTGGCAATTTTCCCCTTTTCTGATGCCGCAGCAACCAAAGTTCTACTTGGAATTAAATTCTTTGAACAACTTTGAAAGAGGACGTCCTAAGGACCATTCCTGTAAAGTTATTTTGAAATCTGTCCATTGGTTTAGTAGAAGAAGTAATTTGTAGCAAATTGTTAACAGACGGACAGACGACGACGACGCCGGACGGTGAGTGATCACAAAAGTTCACCTTGCACTTCGTGCTTAGGTGAGCTAAAAAAAAGCAGCAAACCCTTCTCCACATACAGCAAATTTGCAGCAGACGACTTTGAAAACCTATATACAAAAACGTGAAAAATCTCCATAAATGAGAGTTTAATTATTAAAAAGAGATGAAAACATTGTAGCAAAAGGAGAAACCGAGCAATTACTTCTTTTGTCGCAATGTTTTCAAAACATGTCTGCTTTAGACGCGACAGAAAGCGTCTATATGAGGGAAAGGGTTAAACATAAAGGTGATAGTTTTTCAAACAATTTGGGAAATGAAGATATTGTTGAATTAGATGGTTTCGGTTTACTCACTTAGAGCAACTTCTATAATGTTTTCATCTCATTTGCTGCAGAGGCACTAGAAATTTGTTGCATCAGAGAATAGATAAAAAATAAAATAGTATTTATGTCACCTATCGGAAAACCAAACATAAGGAATTTGCAACCAGTGTAGATACATACCAGCATGCACATCCTCACATTTTGATCTAGCTCTGCACTGTTTGACAATTAATAACAGAAGCTAACAAAAGCATTTTGCCGACATAAATTGTCAATTTGGATCAGATTCAAATGGATACATAGGCAGATGTATTAACCCTTTCCCGCATACAACAAATCTGCAGCAGACGACTTTGAAAATATCTAGGTAAAGACATGGAACATCTTTTTAATTGTAAGCTTAACTACTGAATGAAGTTGAAAAAATTGTGGCAAATGGAGAAATTGCTTGTTTTGCGCAAATTCTTCTTTTGTCACAATGCTTTTCAAAAGTGGTCTGTTGCAGAGGCATCAGAAAGCGACTATAAGTGGGAAAGGGTTAAAAGTATTTAGGTCGGTTTTCCTGGACCGCGTCTCATTTACAGTTCATGAAGAGAGAAAAGGTAATGAACTATGTTTATTCTCTACGTACCGTGTATACTGGGTTTTCTGCCTTTCTGACGTACACTACCAGTTCGAGATTTAGAAAACAAAGACTTTAAACCCCCTGGGGATTTCTTTCCCTTCCCTATAGAATCTTTAGCACCCTTTTTCCTGTAACAGATATATATATATATATATTACAAAATGTAATATGTAAATAATTTGTCATAGGGGATCCATCAGAACCTCAAATATTAATGGCTATTCATTAGCATAATATAATATAATATAGGGTATTGAAACTATGGACCCATGACCTGAAATAAATTTGTTTCATCATGGAAGAGATGCATAAAAGCTCACATATAACATATTTTCATTACCTTATAAATGGAAGTTTATTTTAAGATTAATTATAAATGTAACATTGATTGTAAAAACAAGTCTTTACATCTTTTAACAATCAGTCTTGACTCTTTTCCTCATACAATAATTCTGCAGCAGACGACTTTGAACATATTTTGTAAAAAAAAAAGAAAATCTCCATAATTGAATGGATAACCTATGACTAAAAGTGGAAAACATTGTGGCAAAGGGAGAAAATGCTTGTTTTGAGCAATTTCTTCTTTTGTCACTATGTTTTCAAAAAGCTGTCTGCTGCAGAGGCATCAGAAAGCGTCTATATGAGGGAAAGGGTTAACCCCTCTTTCCCACATACAGCACATCTGCATCAGACGACTTTGGAAACATCTTGGCAAAAATATGGAAAATCTCTATAAGGGAAGGTTACATTATTGAAAAGAGTTAAAGGATTGAGGCAAAAGGAAAAATTGCTCTTAATGAGCAATTTCTTCTTTCGTTGTCACAATGTTTTCAATGTGGAAAAAGGGTTAATGTTTGTTTCCTGGGAACTAAACCAGTTCTCATGCCAAATGTGTTGTAAAACCTCAAAAGGTTGATGCAGCTCTTATCGGATTCCAATCTGGGACATTGAAACGTTAAGTCACCACCTCGGAGCAAGTCACGACACTGCTTCTCAGAAAAATTAAAGGGTCAATATCTAAGTACACAAAAAGGTTCAACCCTTTTCATCATGTAGACACCTTCTAACACCAGTCCTCTGCAGCAGACAACGTTTGATAACACTGTGTCAAAAGAAGAAACTGTTCATAATGAGCAATTTCTCCTTTTGACAGTGTTTTCAACTCTTTTCAGTAATTACACTTTCATTTGCAGAGATTTTTCATAATTTTGCAATGATGTTTTCAAAGTGGTCTGATGCAGATTTTTTGTATTTGGGAAAGGGTTAACCCTTCCCATATGCAGAAGTCGTTTCACACATCTAAAGCAGGCAACTTTTGCCACAATGTCTTCAACTCCTACTCAATTATAATACATTCACATATAGAAAATTTCTACGCTTTAGCGTATATGTTCCTCAGTTGTTTGGTGACATTTCGTTAAAAGCTGGAAAGTGAAAATCTATAAGCTATTAACATTCACTACATACTTGTATCCTGGTAAGTCTAGAACTGTGTGATATTTCCCCGGGAGAGTTTGTGGACCTCCGCCAACATCAATGTACCTCTGGTCAGGTTTGACGATATGACCTGTCAGTGCCCTCTCCCTCGCCTCCTCCAGGGTCAGTAGTCTTGTTGGTGTGGAAATAGCCAAACTTTTGGGTCGAGGCTTTTTCTGTGCTTCTAAAATAGAAGGTAAATCAATGAACCCTCTTTACCTCATAGAATTATGATTGATTGATTGGTGTTTAACGCCGTTTTAAACAATTTCTCAGTTATATCACGGCGGCCAGTTCACCTACTCATGCATTTCCTGGTTTTCTCACACAAGTACTCCACACAACAATCTTCCCAAGCAACTGGCTGCTTTTCCACATAGACTTAGCCCATTGGTGGAAGACGAATGACGCATGTCGCATTGACTTTTGTCAATCCTCAGAAAGAAAGTTGGCCGAGCCGGGATTCAAACTCACAACCCCTAGATTGACTAGAATAATGAAGTATGTTTTGTTAAATTTTTAGCCGTTTACCACTAAAGATGCATCTTGACTCCTCATTAGCAGACAACTTTTGAAAATATTGTGGCAAAAGGAAAAATTGCTCATAAATACTTATCATTAATAGATTTTCAATATTTGTACCAAGAGGTTTTTGAAAGTCATCTCCTGCAGATTTGCAAGGTGGGAAAGGGTTAATAATTTGATGCATTTCTAAGTGTGACAAAAAATAATATTATATGAAAAGCAGTAAATAATTTGCTGTTGTTTTCTCACAAAAATTTCAACCAATTCATGAATTATGTATGATTAATATGATATATTTTGTAATATTTACTTTGATTTGAATATGAAAAGATAAGTATTAAGTTTGAAAGTTTGAAAATGTCCAGCATATCTTGGGATTCACTTGATTTAACTGTTGAAAATACTGTTCAAGAAGGAGAAATTGCGCTAATTGCACATCAAAACCACAAATTGTGCAATTCTTTCAAGATCCACATTATTTTCATTTTTATTCAAGTAATTTTCGCAGACATGTTACAACTCTTTAACTCTTTCCCACATAACAACAAATCTGAAGCAGACAACTTTGTAAACATATCCTAAACAAGAGGGCCATGATGGCCCTGGATCGCTCACCTTAATTATACAATGTACTATAATGCAAAATACATCAGGACAATTATTCTGAATGCAACCTCCACAGTGTTAACAAGATTCTCCTTCATTTGGCCTAGTGATCTATATTTTTTTACCTGATATGACCCATATTCCAACATGGACTAGATATTATCAAGACAACATTCTGACAAATTTTCAACTTGCTCAAAGTAAAAATGCGGCCTCCGGAGTTTGAACAATATTTTCCTTTATTGACCTTGTTTCTGACCCTACATGATCCATATTCGATCTTGGCTTAGATATCATTTAGATAAACATTCTCATAAAATGTCAAGCTGCTGTAGCAAAAAATGTGTCTTCTACAGAGTTAACAAGATGTTCCTTCAATTTGGCCTAGTGACCTAGTTTCTGACCCAATATGACCCATATTCGAACTTGACCTAGATATAATTCAGACAAACATTCTGACCAAATTTCAAGCTGCTGAAGCAAAAAATGTGGCATCAAAAGTGTTAACAAGATTTTCCTTCAATTTGGCCTAGTGACCTAGTTTTTGACCCCACATGATCCATATTCGAACTTGGCTTAGATATCATTTAGATAAACATTCTCATAAAAGGTCAAGCTGCTGTAGCAAAAAATGCATCTTCTACACAGTTAACAAGATGTTCCTTCAATTTAGCCTAGTGACCTAGTTTCTGACCCAATATGACCCATATTCGAACTACCTAGATATCTTTAAGACAAACATTCTGACAAAATTTCAAACTGCTGAAGCAAAAATTGCGGCCTCTAGAGTGTTAACAAGATTTTCCTTCAATTTGACCTAGTGACCTATTTTTTGACCCAACATGACCCTTGATCGAACTTGACTTATAATCATCAAGAAAAACATTCTGATAAAGTTTCATCATGCTAAAGTTAAAAATGCAGTATCCAGAGTGTTAACAAGATTACCCTTCAATTTGGCCTAGTGACCTAGTTTTTAACCCGGCATATTCGAACTTGGCCTAGATATCATTTAGACAAACAGTCTGACCAAATTTCAAGCTGCTTAAGCAAAAAATGCGGCATCCAAAGTGTTAACAAGATTTTCCTTCAATTTGGCCTAGTGACCTAGTTTTTGACCCTGCATGACCCATATATCATTTAGCTCAACATTCTGGCCAAATTTCAAGCTGCTGAAGCAAAACATGCGGCTTCTACAGAGTTAACAAGATTTTCCTTCAATTTGGCCTAGTGACCTAGTTTCTGATCCAATATGACCCATATTTAAACTTGACCTAGATATCTTTAAGACAAACATTCTGACAATATTTCAACATGCTCAAGTTGAAAATGTGGCCTCTACAGTGTTAACAAGATTACCCTTCAATTTGGCCTAGTGACCTAGTTTCTGACCCGATATGACCCATATTTGAACTTGACCTAGATATTTTTAAGACAAACATTCTGACAAAATTTCAAACTGCTGAAGCAAAAATTGCGGCCTCTAGAGTGTTAACAAGATTTTCCTTCAATTTGACCTAGTGACCTATTTTTTGACCCGACATGACCCATGTTCGAACTTGACCTACATATCATCAAGACAAACATTCTGATAAAGTTCAACATGCTCAAGTTGAAAATGTGGCCTCCAGAGTGTTAACAAGATTTCGCTTCAATTTGATCTAGTGACCTCGTTTTTGACCTCATATGGCCCAGTTTCGAACTTGTCCAAGATTTGATGGAGATGAATGTTCTGAAACACTTTCATGAAGATTGGATGCAAAATGTAGCCTGTAGAGTGTTAACAAGCTGAAATGTTGACGACGCACGACGGACGCCGGACGACACACGACGCACGACGGACGGACGCCGGACAAAATGTGATCACAATAGCTCACCTTGCACTTCGTGCATAGGTGAGCTAAAAATATGGAAATCCTCTTTAACCCTTTCCCTCATACAACAATTCTGCAGCAGACGACTTTGAACACATTTTGTCAAAAAATAGAAAATCTCTATAATTGAATGGATAACATATGACTAAAAGTGGAAAACATTGTGGCAAAAGGAGAAATTGCTCGTTTTGAGCAATTTCTTCTTTTGTCACTATGTTTTCAAAAAGCCGTCTGCTTCAGAGGCGTGAGAAAGCGTCAATATGAGGGAAAGGGTTAAATGAAAGTATAGATATTGAATCGAGTTGAAAACCTTGTGTCAAATGGAAAGTCAAGAGCAAATTCTTCATTTGCCACAATGTTTTCAAAAAACCGTCTGCAGCAGAGCGTCTGTATGTGGGAAAGAGTTAAGATAGAACAAAAAACAAAAGTGTTTGAAGGAACTCACATGTCACCTCCCAATATGTGAGAAGTTAAAGTGTGACCAACAGACAGTCAAGTGGATGAACAGAGATGGGATCCCTATCTATCCCTCAATCCATTCATTGATCACAATTTTTTTTATCTAAAATCTATACCCTTCCCTTAAAGCAAACTTTCTGATAAATAGTGAGGTTAAGAGTTTAACCCTTTCCCTCATTCGACAATTCTGCAGCAGACGACTTCGAACATATTTTGTCAAAAAATAGAAAATCTCTATAATTGAATGGATAACGTATGACTAAAAGTGGAAAACATTGTGGAAAAAGGAGAAATTGCTCGTTTTCAAAAAGCTGTCTGCTGCAAAGGCGTCAGAAAGCTTCATATGAGGTAAAGGGTTAACTCTTTCCTACATACAGATAATTCTTTAGCAAACGACTTTTGAAAACATTGTGGTACAATGAGAATACCTCATTACGAGCAATTTCTACTTTTTGCCACAACACTTTCAGGTTCATTCAATCATTGTTCTTTCATTTTCAGAGTTTCCATATTTTCGACTTAATGTTGTTTTCTGCAGATTTGTGATACAAGGGAAAGAGTTACAAGTTGCTAAATGAAATGGTCTGTAGATACAGGTGAATACCAAATTATCAATCTGACATACTTTTCAGTTCAGGAGAATGGTATGATGGCATTTTATCACTGAAAATGATGTCAGCATACAGGATGAGGAATTCTGTCACCACAGCTTGTATCCCAACACCTCTCAGGGCTGCCGCTCCTCCTCCTGTCTCAAGCTCTTTAGATCTGAAGAAAAAATAATTTTTTTTTTTTTACTTAACCCTTTCCCACATATAAGAAATCTGCAGCAGACGACTTAGAACATATTTTGTCAAAAAATGGAAAATCTCTATAATTGAATGGATAACCTGTGACTAAAAGTGGAAAACTTTGTGGCAAAAGGAGAAATTGCACGTTTTGTGCAATTTCTTCTTTTGTCACTATGTTTTAAAAAAGACATCTGCTGCAGAGGCGTCAGAAACGTATATATGTGGGAAAGGGTTAATATAACCAAAATCTTGTATAAAAAAAGAAAGAAAATATAATGGGAAAAGTTCAGTTGCTTGTTTACTGTTGAAGGACTGAATAAACAAAATTAACGAATGCCTAAATATATCCATCTTTAGATGGTATTTAAAACCATAGATATAGAGATAATGTAGGTGACAATAAATAAAGATATGGAAAATAAGTAAAAAAATATGGTAAATATTAAATTAAAAATATATTGTAAACAAAGGAATATTGAATAATTAAATATTAAATTAAAAATATATTGTAAACGAAGAAATATTGAATAATTAAATAAATATGATGAATAAATATGATGAATTAATAAATAAATAAATAAATAAATAAATAAATAAATAAATAAATAAATAAATAAATAAATAAATAAATAAATAAATAAATAAATAAATTGATATGGCAAATAAATGAATTAATAAGTGAAATTCAAATGATTTAAATTACAATCAAATTTGCAAACAATATGCAAAGGTGTGAATAACAGATTAATTAGTTAAACACAATTCATATTTGATCCAATTAACTCAATTATAACATGAAGGTAATCAAACAAACCAATTTTGACGTGATTGAACTTTGAAGCTTGGGTTGTCAGCTTTGATTACACCTTAAAGACATATGTTACTTGTATCTTTTAAACTATATAAAGTCTTGTAAATTTATTTCTACTGCATTACTACAATAATCATCATGTTGAGAAACCAACATTTTATTATTTTTAACAATTACAGAAGTGTTTGTGACTAAATTCAATAATTATTTACATTACCACTGTAATTAGGTGTGTGACATTACTAGCACTAGTCTGTGCTTGTATATGGATGCATGAACCAACTACATGTATAGTACATTGCAGTCTGTTTCCTAGTACATATTGGATGCTGGTGTATTACATTACTAGCACTAGCCTGTGCTTGGAAATGGATGCATGAACCAACTACAGGTATAGAACATTGTAGTCTGTTTCCTGGTACATATTGGATGCTGGTGTATTACATTACTAGCACTAGTCTGTGCTTGGATATGGATGCATGAACCAACTACAGGTATAGAACATTGCAGTCTGTTTCCTGGTACATATTGGATGCTGGTGTATTACATTACTAGCACTAGTCTGTGCTTGGATATGGATGCATGAACCAACTACAGGTATAGTACATTGTAGTCTGTTTCCTGGTACATATTGGATGCTGGTGTATTACATTACTAGCACTAGTCTGTGCTTGGATATGGATGCATGAACCAACTACAGGTATAGTACATTGTAGTCTGTTTCCTGGTACATATTGGATGCTGGTGTATTACATTACTAGCACTAGTCTGTGCTTGGAAATGGATGCATGAACCAACTACAGGTATAGTACATTGTAGTCTGTTTCCTGGTACATATTGGATGCTGGTGTATTACATTACTAGCACTAGTCTGTGCTTGGATATGGATGCATGAACCAACTACAGGTATAGTACATTGTAGTCTGTTTCCTGGTACATATTGGATGCTGGTGTATTACATTACTAGCACTAGTCTGTGATTGGATATGTATGCATGAACCAACTACAGGTATAGAACATTGCAGTCTGTTTCCTAGTACATATTGGATGCTGGTGTTTTACATTTCTAGCACTAGTCTGTGCTTGGATATGGATGCATGAACCAACTACAGGTATAGCACATATCAGTCTGTTTCCTGGTACATATTGGATGCTGGTGTATTACATTACTAGCACTAGACTGTGCTTGGAAATGAATGCATGAACCAACTACAGGTATAAAACAGTGCAGTCTGTTTCCAAGTACATATTGGATGCTAGTGCATTACATTACTAGCACTAGCCTGTGCTTGGATATGGGTGCTTGAACCAACTACAGGTATAGAACATTGCAGTCTGTTTCCTGGAACATATTGGATGCTGGTGTATTACATTACTAGCACTAGTCTGTGCTTGGATATGGGTGCTTGAACCAACTACAGATATAGAACATTGCAGTCTGTTTCCTGGTACATATTGGATGCTGGTGTATTGCATTACTAGCACTAGTCTGTGTATGGATATGGACGCATGAACCAACTACAGGTATAGCACATAGCAGTCTGTTTCCTAGTACATATTGGATGCTGGTGTATTACATTACTAGCACTAGTCTGTGCTTGGATATGGATGCATGAACCAACTACAGGTATAGCACATAGCAGTCTGTTTCCTAGTACATATTGGATGCTGGTGTATTACATTACTAGCACTAGTATGTGCTTGGATATGGATGCATGCACCAACTACAGGTATAGAACATTGCAGTCTGTTTACAGGTACATATTGGATGCTGGTGTATTAGATTACTAGCACTAGTCTGTGCTTGGATATGGATGCATGAACCAACTACAGGTATAGAACATTGCAGTCTGTTTCCTGGAACATATTGGATGCTGGTGTAATACATTACTAGCACTAGTCTGTGCTTGGAAATGGATGCATGAACCAACTACATGTATAGAACATTGCAGTCTGTTTCCTAGTACATATTGGATGCTGGTGTATTACATTACTAGCACTAGTCTGTGCTTGGAAATGGATGCATGAACCAACTCTACGTATAGCACATTGTAGTCTGTTTCCTAGTACATATTGGATGCTGGTGTATTGTATCACAAGCACTAGTCTGTGCTTGGATATGGATGCATGAACCAACTACATGTATAGAACATTGCAGTCTGTTTCCAAGTACATATTGGATGCTAGTGTATTACATTACTAGCACTAGCCTGTGCTTGGATATGGATGCATGAGCCAGCTACATGGATATAACATTGCTGTCTGTTTCCTAGTACATAGTGGATGCTGTTATTTTACATTACTGTGCTTGGAAATGGATGCATGAACCAACTACAGGTATAGCACATAGCAGTCTGTTTCCTGGTACATATTGGATGCTGGTGTATTACATTACTAGCCCTAGTCTGTGCTTGGAAATGGATGCATGAACCAACTCTATGTATAGAACATAGCAGTCTGTTTCCTGGTACATATTGGATGCTGGTGTATTACATTACTAGCACTAGTCTGTGCTTGGAAATGGATGCATGAACCAACTCTATGTATAGAACATAGCAGTCTGTTTCCTGGAACATATTGGATGCTGGTGTATTACATTACTAGCACTAGTCTGTGCTTGGAAATGGATGCATGAACCAACTACAGGTATAGAACATTGCAGTCTGTTTCCTGGTACATATTGGATGCTGGTGTATAACATTACAAGCACTAGTCTGTGCTTGGATATGGATGCATGAACCAACTACCTAATAGCACATATCAGTCTGTTTCCTGGTACATATTGGATGCTGGTGTATTACATTACTAGCACTAGTCTGTGCTTGGAAATGGATGCATGAACCAACTCTATGTATAGAACATAGCAGTCTATTTCCTGGAACATATTGGATGCTGGTGTATTACATTACTAGCACTAGTCTGTGCTTGGATATGGATGCATGAACCAACTACAGGTATAGAACATTGCAGTCTGTTTCCTGGTACATATTGGATGCTGGTGTATTACATTACTAGCACTAGTCTGTGCATGGATATGGATGCATGAACCAACTACAGGTATATAACATTGCAGTCTGTTTCCTGGTACATATTGGATGCTGGTGTATTACATTACTAGCACTAGTCTGTGCTTGGATATGGAGGCATGAACCAACTACAGGTATAGAACATTGCAGTCTGTTTCCTGGTACATATTGGATGCTGGTGTATTACATTACTAGCACTAGTCTGTGCATGGATATGGATGCATGAACCAACTACAGGTATATAACATTGCAGTCTGTTTCCTGGTACATATTGGATGCTGGTGTATTACATTACTAGCACTAGTCTGTGCTTGGATATGGAGGCATGAACCAACTACAGGTATAGAACATTGCAGTCTGTTTCCTAGTACATATTGGATGCTGGTGTATTACATTACTAGCACTAGTCTGTGCTTGGATATGGATGCATGAACCAACTACAGGTATAGCACATTGCAGTCTGTTTACAGGTACATATTGGATGCTGGTGTATTAGATTACTAGCACTAGTCTGTGCTTGGATATGGATGCATGAACCAACTACAGGTATAGAACATTGCAGTCTGTTTCCTGGAACATATTGGATGCTGGTGTTTTACATTACTAGCACTAGTCTGTGCTTGGAAATGGAACTACAGGTATAGAACATAGCAGTCTGTTTCCTGGTACATATTGGATGCTGGTGTATTACATTACTAGCACTAGTCTGTGCTTGGAAATGGATGCATGAACCAACTACAGGTATAGAACAGTGCAGTCTGTTTCCTGGTACATATTGGATGCTGGTGTATTACATTACTAGCACTAGTCTGTGCTTGGAAATGGATGCATGAACCAACTACAGGTATAGAACATTGCAGTCTGTTTCCTAGTACATATTGGATGCTGGTGTATTACATTACTAGCACTATCTGTGCTTGGATATGGATGCATGAACCAACTACAGGTATAGAACATTGCAGTCTGTTTACAGGTACATATTGGATGCTGGTGTATTAGATTACTAGCACTAGTCTGTGCTTGGATATGGATGCATGAACCAACTACAGGTATAGAACATTGCAGTCTGTTTCCTGGAACATATTGGATGCTGGTGTTTTACATTACTAGCACTAGTCTGTGCTTGGAAATGGATGCATGAACCAACTACAGGTATAGAACATAGCAGTCTGTTTCCTGGTACATATTGGATGCTGGTGTATTACACTACTAGCACTAGTCTGTGCTTGGACATGGATGCTTGAACCAACTACAAGTATAGAACATTGCAGTCTGTTTCCAAGTGCATATTGGATGCTAGTGTATTACATTACTAGCACTAGCCTGTGCTTGGAAATGGATGCATGAACCAACTACAGGTATAGAACATAGCAGTCTGTTTCCTGGAACATATTGGATGCTGGTGTATTACATTACTAGCACTAGTCTGTGCTTGGAAATGGATGCATGAACCAACTACAGGTATAGAACATTGCAGTCTGTTTCCTGGTACATATTGGATGCTGGTGTATAACATTACAAGCACTAGTCTGTGCTTGGATATGGATGCATGAACCAACTACCTAATAGCACATATCAGTCTGTTTCCTGGTACATATTGGATGCTGGTGTATTACATTACTAGCACTAGTCTGTGCTTGGAAATGGATGCATGAACCAACTCTATGTATAGAACATAGCAGTCTATTTCCTGGAACATATTGGATGCTGGTGTATTACATTACTAGCACTAGTCTGTGCTTGGATATGGATGCATGAACCAACTACAGGTATAGAACATTGCAGTCTGTTTCCTGGTACATATTGGATGCTGGTGTATTACATTACTAGCACTAGTCTGTGCATGGATATGGATGCATGAACCAACTACAGGTATATAACATTGCAGTCTGTTTCCTGGTACATATTGGATGCTGGTGTATTACATTACTAGCACTAGTCTGTGCTTGGATATGGAGGCATGAACCAACTACAGGTATAGAACATTGCAGTCTGTTTCCTGGTACATATTGGATGCTGGTGTATTACATTACTAGCACTAGTCTGTGCATGGATATGGATGCATGAACCAACTACAGGTATATAACATTGCAGTCTGTTTCCTGGTACATATTGGATGCTGGTGTATTACATTACTAGCACTAGTCTGTGCTTGGATATGGAGGCATGAACCAACTACAGGTATAGAACATTGCAGTCTGTTTCCTAGTACATATTGGATGCTGGTGTATTACATTACTAGCACTAGTCTGTGCTTGGATATGGATGCATGAACCAACTACAGGTATAGCACATTGCAGTCTGTTTACAGGTACATATTGGATGCTGGTGTATTAGATTACTAGCACTAGTCTGTGCTTGGATATGGATGCATGAACCAACTACAGGTATAGAACATTGCAGTCTGTTTCCTGGAACATATTGGATGCTGGTGTTTTACATTACTAGCACTAGTCTGTGCTTGGAAATGGAACTACAGGTATAGAACATAGCAGTCTGTTTCCTGGTACATATTGGATGCTGGTGTATTACATTACTAGCACTAGTCTGTGCTTGGAAATGGATGCATGAACCAACTACAGGTATAGAACAGTGCAGTCTGTTTCCTGGTACATATTGGATGCTGGTGTATTACATTACTAGCACTAGTCTGTGCTTGGAAATGGATGCATGAACCAACTACAGGTATAGAACATTGCAGTCTGTTTCCTAGTACATATTGGATGCTGGTGTATTACATTACTAGCACTATCTGTGCTTGGATATGGATGCATGAACCAACTACAGGTATAGAACATTGCAGTCTGTTTACAGGTACATATTGGATGCTGGTGTATTAGATTACTAGCACTAGTCTGTGCTTGGATATGGATGCATGAACCAACTACAGGTATAGAACATTGCAGTCTGTTTCCTGGAACATATTGGATGCTGGTGTTTTACATTACTAGCACTAGTCTGTGCTTGGAAATGGATGCATGAACCAACTACAGGTATAGAACATAGCAGTCTGTTTCCTGGTACATATTGGATGCTGGTGTATTACACTACTAGCACTAGTCTGTGCTTGGACATGGATGCTTGAACCAACTACAAGTATAGAACATTGCAGTCTGTTTCCAAGTGCATATTGGATGCTAGTGTATTACATTACTAGCACTAGCCTGTGCTTGGAAATGGATGCATGAACCAACTACAGGTATAGAACATAGCAGTCTGTTTCCTGGTACATATTGGATGCTGGTGTATTACATTACTAGCACTAGTCTGTGCTTGGAAATGGATGCATGAACCAACTCTATGAATAGAACATAGCAGTCTGTTTCCTGGTACATATTGGATGCTGGTGTATTACATTACTAGCACTAGTATGTGCTTGGATATGGATGCATGAACCAACTACAGGTATAGAACATTGCAGTCTGTTTCCTGGTACATATTGGATGCTGGTGTATTACAATACAAGCACTAGTCTGTGCTTGGATATGGATGCATGAACCAACTACCTGTATAGCACATATCAGTCTGTTTCCTGGTACATATTGGATGCTGGTGTATTACATTACTAGCACTAGTCTGTGCATGGATATGGATGCATGAACCAACTACAGGTATATAACATTGCAGTCTGTTTCCTGGTACATATTGGATGCTGGTGTATTACATTACTAGCACTAGTCTGTGCTTGGATATGGATGCATGAACCAACTACCTGTATAAAACATTGCAGTCTGTTTCCTGGTACATATTGGATGCTGGTGTATTACATTACTAGCACTAGTCTGTGCTTGGATATGGATGCATGAACCAACTACAGGTATATAACATTGCAGTCTGTTTCCTGGTACATATTGGATGCTGGTGTATTACATTACTAGCACTAGTCTGTGCATGGATATGGATGCATGAACCAACTACAGGTATATAACATTGCAGTCTGTTTCCTGGTACATATTGGATGCTGGTGTATTACATTACTAGCACTAGTCTGTGCTTGGATATGGAGGCATGAACCAACTATAGGTATAGAACATTGCAGTCTGTTTCCTGGTACATATTGGATGCTGGTGTATTACATTACTAGCACTAGTCTGTGCATGGATATGGATGCATGAACCAACTACAGGTATATAACATTGCAGTCTGTTTCCTGGTACATATTGGATGCTGGTGTATTACATTACTAGCACTAGTCTGTGCTTGGATATGGAGGCATGAACCAACTACAGGTATAGAACATTGCAGTCTGTTTCCTAGTACATATTGGATGCTGGTGTATTACATTACTAGCACTAGTCTGTGCTTGGATATGGATGTATGAACCAACTACAGGTATAGAACATTGCAGTCTGTTTACAGGTACATATTGGATGCTGGTGTATTAGATTACTAGCACTAGTCTGTGCTTGGATATGGATGCATGAACCAACAACAGGTTTAGAACATTGCAGTCTGTTTCCTGGAACATATTGGATGCTGGTGTTTTACATTACTAGCACTAGTCTGTGCATGGATATGGATGCATGAACCAACTACCTGTATAGAACATAGCAGTCTGTTTCCCGGTACATATTGGATGCTGGTGTATTACATTACTAGCACTAGTCTGTGCTTGGATATGGATGCATGAACCAACTACCTGTATAGAACATAGCAGTCTGTTTCCCGGTACATATTGGATGCTGGTGTATTACATTACTAGCACTAGCCTGTGCTTGGATATGGATGCATGAACCAACTACAAGTATAGAACATAGCAGTCTGTTTCCTTGTACATATTGGATGCTGGTGTATTACATTACTAGCACTAGCCTGTGCTTGGATATGGATGCATGAACCAACTACAATTATAGCACATAGCAGTCTGTTTCCTTGTACATATTGGATGCTGGTGTTTTACATTACTAGCACTAGTCTGTGCTTAGAAATGGATGCATGAACCAACTACAGGTATAGCACATAGCAGTCTGTTTCCCTGTACATATTGGATGCTGGTGTATTACATTACTAGCACTAGTCTGTGCTTGGAAATGGATGCATGAACCAACTACAGGTATAGAACATTGCAGTCTGTTTCCTGGTACATATTGGATGCTGGTGTATTACATTACTAGCACTAGTCTGTGCTTGGATATGGAGGCATGAACCAACTATAGGTATAGAACATTGCAGTCTGTTTCCTGGTACATATTGGATGCTGGTGTATTACATTACTAGCACTAGTCTGTGCATGGATATGGATGCATGAACCAACTACAGGTATATAACATTGCAGTCTGTTTCCTGGTACATATTGGATGCTGGTGTATTACATTACTAGCACTAGTCTGTGCTTGGATATGGAGGCATGAACCAACTACAGGTATAGCACATTGCAGTCTGTTTCCTAGTACATATTGGATGCTGGTGTATTACATTACTAGCACTAGTCTGTGCTTGGATATGGATGTATGAACCAACTACAGGTATAGAACATTGCAGTCTGTTTACAGGTACATATTGGATGCTGGTGTATTAGATTACTAGCACTAGTCTGTGCTTGGATATGGATGCATGAACCAACAACAGGTTTAGAACATTGCAGTCTGTTTCCTGGAACATATTGGATGCTGGTGTTTTACATTACTAGCACTAGTCTGTGCTTGGAAATGGATGCATGAACCAACTACAGGTATAGAACATAGCAGTCTGTTTGCTGGTACATATTGGATGCTGGTGTATTACATTACTAGCACTAGTCTGTGCTTGGAAATGGATGCATGAACCAACTACAGGTATAGAACAGTGCAGTCTGTTTCCTGGTACATATTGGATGCTGGTGTATTACATTACTAGCACGTGTATGTGCTTGTAAATGGATGCATGAACCAACTACAGGTATAGAACAGTGCAGTCTGTTTCCTGGTACATATTGGATGCTGGTGTATTACATTACTAGCACTAGTCTGTGCTTGGAAATGGATGCATGCACCAACTACAGGTATATAACATTGCAGTCTGTTTCCTGGTACATATTGGATGCTGGTGTATTACATTACTAGCACTAGTCTGTGCTTGGATATGGAGGCATGAACCAACTACAGGTATAGAACATTGCAGTCTGTTTCCTAGTACATATTGGATGCTGGTGTATTACATTACTAGCACTAGTCTGTGATTGGATATGGATACATGAACCAACTACAGGTATAGAACATTGCAGTCTGTTTACAGGTACATATTGGATGCTGGTGTATTAGATTACTAGCACTAGTCTGTGCTTGGATATGGATGCATGAACCAACTACAGGTATAGAACATTGCAGTCTGTTTCCTGGAACATATTGGATGCTGGTGTTTTACATTACTAGCACTAGTCTGTGCTTGGAAATGGATGCATGAACCAACTACAGGTATAGAACAGTGCAGTCTGTTTCCTGGTACATATTGGATGCTGGTGTATTACATTACTAGCACTAGTCTGTGCTTGGAAATGGATGCATGAACCAACTACAGGTATAGAACAGTGCAGTCTGTTTCCTGGTACATATTGGATGCTGGTGTATTACATTACTAGCAATAGCCTGTGCTTGGATATGGATGCATGAACCAACTACAGGTATAGAACAGTGCAGTCTGTTTCCTGGTACATATTGGATGCTGGTGTATTACACTACTAGCACTAGTCTGTGCTTGGACATGGATGCTTGAACCAACTACAAGTATAGAACATTGCAGTCTGTTTCCAAGTACATATTGGATGCTAGTGTATTACATTACTAGCACTAGCCTGTGCTTGGATATGGATGCATGAGCCAGCTACATGGATATAACATTGCTGTCTGTTTCCTAGTACATAGTGGATGCTGTTGTTTTACATTACTGTGCTTGGAAATGGATGCATGAACCAACTACAGGTATAGCACATTGCTGTCTGTTTCCGGGTACACATTGGATGCTGTTGTTTTACATTACTAGCACTATTAAAAAATAGATATGGCAAATAAATGAATTAATAAGTGAAATTCAAATGATTTAAATTACAATCAAATTTGCAAACAATATGCAAAGGTGTGAACAACAGATTAATTAGTTAAACATAATTCATATTTGTTCCAATTAACTCAATTATAACATGAAGGTAATCAAGCAAACTAATTTTGATATGATTGAACTTTGAAGCTTGGGTTGTCAGCTTTGATTACACCTTAAAGACATATGTTACTTGTATCTTTTAAACTATATAAAGTCTTGTAAATTTATTTCTACTGCATTACTACAATAATCATCATGTTGAGAAAACAACCTTTTTTATTTTTAACAATTACAGAAGTGTTTGTGACTAAATTCAATAATTATTTACATTGCCACTGTAAGTAGGTGTGTGACATTACTAGCACTAGTCATTGCTTGGATATGGATGCATGAACCAACTACCTGTATAGAACATAGCAGTCTGTTTCCCGGTACATATTGGATGCTGGTGTATTACATTACTAGCACTAGTCTGTGCTTGGATATGGATGCATGAACCAACTACCTGTATAGAACATAGCAGTCTGTTTCCCGGTACATATTGGATGCTGGTGTATTACATTACTAGCACTAGCCTGTGCTTGGATATGGATGCATGAACCAACTACAAGTATAGAACATAGCAGTCTGTTTCCTTGTACATATTGGATGCTGGTGTATTACATTACTAGCACTAGCCTGTGCTTGGATATGGATGCATGAACCAACTACAATTATAGCACATAGCAGTCTGTTTCCTTGTACATATTGGATGCTGGTGTTTTACATTACTAGCACTAGTCTGTGCTTGGAAATGGATGCATGAACCAACTACAGGTATAGCACATAGCAGTCTGTTTCCCTGTACATATTGGATGCTGGTGTATTACATTACTAGCACTAGTCTGTGCTTGGAAATGGATGCATGAACCAACTACAGGTATAGAACATTGCAGTCTGTTTCCTGGTACATATTGGATGCTGGTGTATTACATTACTAGCACTAGTCTGTGCTTGGATATGGAGGCATGAACCAACTATAGGTATAGAACATTGCAGTCTGTTTCCTGGTACATATTGGATGCTGGTGTATTACATTACTAGCACTAGTCTGTGCATGGATATGGATGCATGAACCAACTACAGGTATATAACATTGCAGTCTGTTTCCTGGTACATATTGGATGCTGGTGTATTACATTACTAGCACTAGTCTGTGCTTGGATATGGAGGCATGAACCAACTACAGGTATAGCACATTGCAGTCTGTTTCCTAGTACATATTGGATGCTGGTGTATTACATTACTAGCACTAGTCTGTGCTTGGATATGGATGTATGAACCAACTACAGGTATAGAACATTGCAGTCTGTTTACAGGTACATATTGGATGCTGGTGTATTAGATTACTAGCACTAGTCTGTGCTTGGATATGGATGCATGAACCAACAACAGGTTTAGAACATTGCAGTCTGTTTCCTGGAACATATTGGATGCTGGTGTTTTACATTACTAGCACTAGTCTGTGCTTGGAAATGGATGCATGAACCAACTACAGGTATAGAACATAGCAGTCTGTTTGCTGGTACATATTGGATGCTGGTGTATTACATTACTAGCACTAGTCTGTGCTTGGAAATGGATGCATGAACCAACTACAGGTATAGAACAGTGCAGTCTGTTTCCTGGTACATATTGGATGCTGGTGTATTACATTACTAGCACTAGTATGTGCTTGTAAATGGATGCATGAACCAACTACAGGTATAGAACAGTGCAGTCTGTTTCCTGGTACATATTGGATGCTGGTGTATTACATTACTAGCACTAGTCTGTGCTTGGAAATGGATGCATGCACCAACTACAGGTATATAACATTGCAGTCTGTTTCCTGGTACATATTGGATGCTGGTGTATTACATTACTAGCACTAGTCTGTGCTTGGATATGGAGGCATGAACCAACTACAGGTATAGAACATTGCAGTCTGTTTCCTAGTACATATTGGATGCTGGTGTATTACATTACTAGCACTAGTCTGTGCTTGGATATGGATACATGAACCAACTACAGGTATAGAACATTGCAGTCTGTTTACAGGTACATATTGGATGCTGGTGTATTAGATTACTAGCACTAGTCTGTGCTTGGATATGGATGCATGAACCAACTACAGGTATAGAACATTGCAGTCTGTTTCCTGGAACATATTGGATGCTGGTGTTTTACATTACTAGCACTAGTCTGTGCTTGGAAATGGATGCATGAACCAACTACAGGTATAGAACAGTGCAGTCTGTTTCCTGGTACATATTGGATGCTGGTGTATTACATTACTAGCACTAGTCTGTGCTTGGAAATGGATGCATGAACCAACTACAGGTATAGAACAGTGCAGTCTGTTTCCTGGTACATATTGGATGCTGGTGTATTACATTACTAGCACTAGTCTGTGCATGGATATGGATGCATGAACCAACTACAGGTATATAACATTGCAGTCTGTTTCCTGGTACATATTGGATGCTGGTGTATTACATTACTAGCACTAGTCTGTGCATGGATATGGATGCATGAACCAACTACAGGTATATAACATTGCAGTCTGTTTCCTGGTACATATTGGATGCTGGTGTATTACATTACTAGCACTAGTCTGTGCTTGGATATGGAGGCATGAACCAACTACAGGTATAGAACATTGCAGTCTGTTTCCTAGTACATATTGGATGCTGGTGTATTACATTACTAGCACTAGTCTGTGCTTGGATATGGATGTATGAACCAACTACAGGTATAGAACATTGCAGTCTGTTTACAGGTACATATTGGATGCTGGTGTATTAGATTACTAGCACTAGTCTGTGCTTGGATATGGATGCATGAACCAACAACAGGTTTAGAACATTGCAGTCTGTTTCCTGGAACATATTGGATGCTGGTGTTTTACATTACTAGCACTAGTCTGTGCTTGGAAATGGATGCATGAACCAACTACAGGTATAGAACATAGCAGTCTGTTTGCTGGTACATATTGGATGCTGGTGTATTACATTACTAGCACTAGTCTGTGCTTGGAAATGGATGCATGCACCAACTACAGGTATATAACATTGCAGTCTGTTTCCTGGAACATATTGGATGCTGGTGTTTTACATTACTAGCACTAGTCTGTGCTTGGAAATGGATGCATGAACCAACTACAGGTATAACACAGTGCAGTCTGTTTCCTGGTACATATTGGATGCTGGTGTATTACATTACTAGCACTAGTCTGTGCTTGGAAATGGATGCATGAACCAACTACAGGTATAGAACAGTGCAGTCTGTTTCCTGGTACATATTGGATGCTGGTGTATTACACTACTAGCACTAGTCTGTGCTTGGACATGGATGCTTGAACCAACTACAAGTATAGAACATTGCAGTCTGTTTCCAAGTACATATTGGATGCTAGTGTATTACATTACTAGCACTAGCCTGTGCTTGGATATGGATGCATGAGCCAGCTACATGGATATAACATTGCTGTCTGTTTCCTAGTACATAGTGGATGCTGTTGTTTTACATTACTGTGCTTGGAAATGGATGCATGAACCAACTACAGGTATAGCACATTGCTGTCTGTTTCCGGGTACACATTGGATGCTGTTGTTTTACATTACTAGCACTATTAAAAAATAGATATGGCAAATAAATGAATTAATAAGTGAAATTCAAATGATTTAAATTACAATCAAATTTGCAAACAATATGCAAAGGTGTGAACAACAGATTAATTAGTTAAACATAATTCATATTTGTTCCAATTAACTCAATTATAACATGAAGGTAATCAAGCAAACTAATTTTGATATGATTGAACTTTGAAGCTTGGGTTGTCAGCTTTGATTACACCTTAAAGACATATGTTACTTGTATCTTTTAAACTATATAAAGTCTTGTAAATTTATTTCTACTGCATTACTACAATAATCATCATGTTGAGAAAACAACCTTTTTTATTTTTAACAATTACAGAAGTGTTTGTGACTAAATTCAATAATTATTTACATTGCCACTGTAAGTAGGTGTGTGACATTACTAGCACTAGTCATTGCTTGGATATGGATGCATGAACCAACTACCTGTATAGAACATAGCAGTCTGTTTCCCGGTACATATTGGATGCTGGTGTATTACATTACTAGCACTAGTCTGTGCTTGGATATGGATGCATGAACCAACTACCTGTATAGAACATAGCAGTCTGTTTCCCAGTACATATTGGATGCTGGTGTATTACATTACTAGCACTAGCCTGTGCTTGGATATGGATGCATGAACCAACTACAAGTATAGAACATAGCAGTCTGTTTCCTTGTACATATTGGATGCTGGTGTATTACATTACTAGCACTAGCCTGTGCTTGGATATGGATGCATGAACCAACTACAAGTATAGCACATAGCAGTCTGTTTCCTTGTACATATTGGATGCTGGTGTTTTACATTACTAGCACTAGTCTGTGCTTGGAAATGGATGCATGAACCAACTACAGGTATAGCACATAGCAGTCTGTTTCCCTGTACATATTGGATGCTGGTGTATTACATTACTAGCACTAGCCTGTGCTTGGAAATGGATGCATGAACCAACTACAGGTATAGAACATTGCAGTCTGTTTCCTGGTACATATTGGATGCTGGCGTATTACATTACTAGCACTAGTCTGTGCTTGGATATGGAGGCATGAACCAACTATAGGTATAGAACATTGCAGTCTGTTTCCTGGTACATATTGGATGCTGGTGTATTACATTACTAGCACTAGTCTGTGCATGGATATGGATGCATGAACCAACTACAGGTATATAACATTGCAGTCTGTTTCCTGGTACATATTGGATGCTGGTGTATTACATTACTAGCACTAGTCTGTGCTTGGATATGGAGGCATGAACCAACTACAGGTATAGAACATTGCAGTCTGTTTCCTAGTACATATTGGATGCTGGTGTATTACGTTACTAGCACTAGTCTGTGCTTGGATATGGATGTATGAACCAACTACAGGTATAGAACATTGCAGTCTGTTTACAGGTACATATTGGATGCTGGTGTATTAGATTACTAGCACTAGTCTGTGCTTGGATATGGATGCATGAACCAACAACAGGTTTAGAACATTGCAGTCTGTTTCATGGAACATATTGGATGCTGGTGTTTTACATTACTAGCACTAGTCTGTGCTTGGAAATGGATGCATGAACCAACTACAGGTATAGAACATAGCAGTCTGTTTGCTGGTACATATTGGATGCTGGTGTATTACATTACTAGCACTAGTCTGTGCTTGGAAATGGATGCATGAACCAACTACAGGTATAGAACAGTGCAGTCTGTTTCCTGGTACATATTGGATGCTGGTGTATTACATTACTAGCACTAGTATGTGCTTGTAAATGGATGCATGAACCAACTACAGGTATAGAACAGTGCAGTCTGTTTCCTGGTACATATTGGATGCTGGTGTATTACATTACTAGCACTAGTCTGTGCTTGGAAATGGATGCATGCACCAACTACAGGTATATAACATTGCAGTCTGTTTCCTGGTACATATTGGATGCTGGTGTATTACATTACTAGCACTAGTCTGTGCTTGGATATGGAGGCATGAACCAACTACAGGTATAGAACATTGCAGTCTGTTTCCTAGTACATATTGGATGCTGGTGTATTACATTACTAGCACTAGTCTGTGCTTGGATATGGATACATGAACCAACTACAGGTATAGAACATTGCAGTCTGTTTACAGGTACATATTGGATGCTGGTGTATTAGATTACTAGCACTAGTCTGTGCTTGGATATGGATGCATGAACCAACTACAGGTATAGAACATTGCAGTCTGTTTCATGGAACATATTGGATGCTGGTGTTTTACATTACTAGCACTAGTCTGTGCTTGGAAATGGATGCATGAACCAACTACAGGTATAGAACAGTGCAGTCTGTTTCCTGGTACATATTGGATGCTGGTGTATTACATTACTAGCACTAGTCTGTGCTTGGAAATGGATGCATGAACCAACTACAGGTATAGAACAGTGCAGTCTGTTTCCTGGTACATATTGGATGCTGGTGTATTACACTACTAGCACTAGTCTGTGCTTGGACATGGATGCTTGAACCAACTACAAGTATAGAACATTGCAGTCTGTTTCCAAGTACATATTGGATGCTAGTGTATTACATTACTAGCACTAGCCTGTGCTTGGATATGGATGCATGAGCCAGCTACATGGATATAACATTGCTGTCTGTTTCCTAGTACATAGTGGATGCTGTTGTTTTACATTACTGTGCTTGGAAATGGATGCATGAACTAACTACAGGTATAGCACATTGCTGTCTGTTTCCGGGTACACATTGGATGCTGTTGTTTTACATTACTAGCACTATTAAAAAATAGATATGGCAAATAAATGAATTAATAAGTGAAATTCAAATGATTTAAATTACAATCAAATTTGCAAACAATATGCAAAGGTGTGAACAACAGATTAATTAGTTAAACATAATTCATATTTGTTCCAATTAACTCAATTATAACATGAAGGTAATCAAGCAAACTAATTTTGATATGATTGAACTTTGAAGCTTGGGTTGTCAGCTTTGATTACACCTTAAAGACATATGTTACTTGTATCTTTTAAACTATATAAAGTCTTGTAAATTTATTTCTACTGCATTACTACAATAATCATCATGTTGAGAAAACAACCTTTTTTATTTTTAACAATTACAGAAGTGTTTGAGACTAAATTCAATAATTATTTACATTGCCACTGTAAGTAGGTGTGTGACATTACTAGCACTAGTCATTGCTTGGATATGGATGCATGAACCAACTACCTGTATAGAACATAGCAGTCTGTTTCCCGGTACATATTGGATGCTGGTGTATTACATTACTAGCACTAGTCTGTGCTTGGATATGGATGCATGAACCAACTACCTGTATAGAACATAGCAGTCTGTTTCCCGGTACATATTGGATGCTGGTGTATTACATTACTAGCACTAGCCTGTGCTTGGATATGGATGCATGAACCAACTACAAGTATAGAACATAGCAGTCTGTTTCCTTGTACATATTGGATGCTGGTGTATTACATTACTAGCACTAGCCTGTGCTTGGATATGGATGCATGAACCAACTACAAGTATAGCACATAGCAGTCTGTTTCCTTGTACATATTGGATACTGGTGTTTTACATTACTAGCACTAGTCTGTGCTTGGAAATGGATGCATGAACCAACTACAGGTATAGCACATAGCAGTCTGTTTCCCTGTACATATTGGATGCTGGTGTATTACATTACTAGCACTAGTCTGTGCTTGGAAATGGATGCATGAACCAACTACAGGTATAGAACATTGCAGTCTGTTTCCTGGTACATATTGGATGCTGGTGTATTACATTACTAGCAATAGTCTGTGCTTGGATATGGAGGCATGAACCAACTATAGGTATAGAACATTGCAGTCTGTTTCCTGGTACATATTGGATGCTGGTGTATTACATTACTAGCACTAGTCTGTGCATGGATATGGATGCATGAACCAACTACAGGTATATAACATTGCAGTCTGTTTCCTGGTACATATTGGATGCTGGTGTATTACATTACTAGCACTAGTCTGTGCTTGGATATGGAGGCATGAACCAACTACAGGTATAGAACATTGCAGTCTGTTTCCTAGTACATATTGGATGCTGGTGTATTACATTACTAGCACTAGTCTGTGCTTGGATATGGATGTATGAACCAACTACAGGTATAGAACATTGCAGTCTGTTTACAGGTACATATTGGATGCTGGTGTATTAGATTACTAGCACTAGTCTGTGCTTGGATATGGATGCATGAACCAACAACAGGTTTAGAACATTGCAGTCTGTTTCCTGGAACATATTGGATGCTGGTGTTTTACATTACTAGCACTAGTCTGTGCTTGGAAATGGATGCATGAACCAACTACAGGTATAGAACATAGCAGTCTGTTTGCTGGTACATATTGGATGCTGGTGTATTACATTACTAGCACTAGTCTGTGCTTGGAAATGGATGCATGAACCAACTACAGGTATAG
This sequence comes from Serripes groenlandicus, assembly GCA_031761405.1. Lineage (NCBI taxonomy): Eukaryota > Metazoa > Mollusca > Bivalvia > Cardiida > Cardiidae > Serripes > Serripes groenlandicus. The sequence continues at coordinate 9,992 of JASEVX010000693.1, read as the reverse complement.
AACAGTGCAGTCTGTTTCCTGGTACATATTGGATGCTGGTGTATTACATTACTAGCACTAGTATGTGCTTGTAAATGGATGCATGAACCAACTACAGGTATAGAACAGTGCAGTCTGTTTCCTGGTACATATTGGATGCTGGTGTATTACATTACTAGCACTAGTCTGTGCTTGGAAATGGATGCATGCACCAACTACAGGTATATAACATTGCAGTCTGTTTCCTGGTACATATTGGATGCTGGTGTATTACATTACTAGCACTAGTCTGTGCTTGGATATGGAGGCATGAACCAACTACAGGTATAGAACATTGCAGTCTGTTTCCTAGTACATATTGGATGCTGGTGTATTACATTACTAGCACTAGTCTGTGCTTGGATATGGATACATGAACCAACTACAGGTATAGAACATTGCAGTCTGTTTACAGGTACATATTGGATGCTGGTGTATTAGATTACTAGCACTAGTCTGTGCTTGGATATGGATGCATGAACCAACTACAGGTATAGAACATTGCAGTCTGTTTCCTGGAACATATTGGATGCTGGTGTTTTACATTACTAGCACTAGTCTGTGCTTGGAAATGGATGCATGAACCAACTACAGGTATAGAACAGTGCAGTCTGTTTCCTGGTACATATTGGATGCTGGTGTATTACATTACTAGCACTAGTCTGTGCTTGGAAATGGATGCATGAACCAACTACAGGTATAGAACAGTGCAGTCTGTTTCCTGGTACATATTGGATGCTGGTGTATTACACTACTAGCACTAGTCTGTGCTTGGACATGGATGCTTGAACCAACTACAAGTATAGAACATTGCTTTCTGTTTCCAAGTACATATTGGATGCTAGTGTATTACATTACTAGCACTAGCCTGTGCTTGGATATGGATGCATGAGCCAGCTACATGGATATAACATTGCTGTCTGTTTCCTAGTACATAGTGGATGCTGTTGTTTTACATTACTGTGCTTGGAAATGGATGCATGAACCAACTACAGGTATAGCACATTGCTGTCTGTTTCCGGGTACACATTGGATGCTGTTGTTTTACATTACTAGCACTATTAAAAAATAGATATGGCAAATAAATGAATTAATAAGTGAAATTCAAATGATTTAAATTACAATCAAATTTGCAAACAATATGCAAAGGTGTGAACAACAGATTAATTAGTTAAACATAATTCATATTTGTTCCAATTAACTCAATTATAACATGAAGGTAATCAAGCAAACTAATTTTGATATGATTGAACTTTGAAGCTTGGGTTGTCAGCTTTGATTACACCTTAAAGACATATGTTACTTGTATCTTTTAAACTATATAAAGTCTTGTAAATTTATTTCTACTGCATTACTACAATAATCATCATGTTGAGAAAACAACCTTTTTTATTTTTAACAATTACAGAAGTGTTTGAGACTAAATTCAATAATTATTTACATTGCCACTGTAAGTAGGTGTGTGACATTACTAGCACTAGTCATTGCTTGGATATGGATGCATGAACCAACTACCTGTATAGAACATAGCAGTCTGTTTCCCGGTACATATTGGATGCTGGTGTATTACATTACTAGCACTAGTCTGTGCTTGGATATGGATGCATGAACCAACTACCTGTATAGAACATAGCAGTCTGTTTCCCGGTACATATTGGATGCTGGTGTATTACATTACTAGCACTAGCCTGTGCTTGGATATGGATGCATGAACCAACTACAAGTATAGAACATAGCAGTCTGTTTCCTTGTACATATTGGATGCTGGTGTATTACATTACTAGCACTAGCCTGTGCTTGGATATGGATGCATGAACCAACTACAAGTATAGCACATAGCAGTCTGTTTCCTTGTACATATTGGATGCTGGTGTTTTACATTACTAGCACTAGTCTGTGCTTGGAAATGGATGCATGAACCAACTACAGGTATATAACATTGCAGTCTGTTTCCTGGTACATATTGGATGCTGGTGTATTACATTACTAGCACTAGTCTGTGCTTGGAAATGGATGCATGAACCAACTACAGGTATAGAACATTGCAGTCTGTTTCCTGGTACATATTGGATGCTGGTGTATTACATTACTAGCAATAGTCTGTGCTTGGATATGGAGGCATGAACCAACTATAGGTATAGAACATTGCAGTCTGTTTCCTGGTACATATTGGATGCTGGTGTATTACATTACTAGCACTAGTCTGTGCATGGATATGGATGCATGAACCAACTACAGGTATATAACATTGCAGTCTGTTTCCTGGTACATATTGGATGCTGGTGTATTACATTACTAGCACTAGTCTGTGCTTGGATATGGAGGCATGAACCAACTACAGGTATAGAACATTGCAGTCTGTTTCCTAGTACATATTGGATGCTGGTGTATTACATTACTAGCACTAGTCTGTGCTTGGATATGGATGTATGAACCAACTACAGGTATATAACATTGCAGTCTGTTTACAGGTACATATTGGATGCTGGTGTATTAGATTACTAGCACTAGTCTGTGCTTGGATATGGATGCATGAACCAACAACAGGTTTAGAACATTGCAGTCTGTTTCCTGGAACATATTGGATGCTGGTGTTTTACATTACTAGCACTAGTCTGTGCTTGGAAATGGATGCATGAACCAACTACAGGTATAGAACATAGCAGTCTGTTTGCTGGTACATATTGGATGCTGGTGTATTACATTACTAGCACTAGTCTGTGCTTGGAAATGGATGCATGAACCAACTACCTGTATAGAACATAGCAGTCTGTTTCCCGGTACATATTGGATGCTGGTGTATTACATTACTAGCACTAGTCTGTGCTTGGATATGGATGCATGAACCAACTACCTGTATAGAACATAGCAGTCTGTTTCCCGGTACATATTGGATGCTGGTGTATTACATTACTAGCACTAGCCTGTGCTTGGATATGGATGCATGAACCAACTACAAGTATAGAACATAGCAGTCTGTTTCCTTGTACATATTGGATGCTGGTGTATTACATTACTAGCACTAGCCTGTGCTTGGATATGGATGCATGAACCAACTACAAGTATAGCACATAGCAGTCTGTTTCCTTGTACATATTGGATGCTGGTGTTTTACATTACTAGCACTAGTCTGTGCTTGGAAATGGATGCATGAACCAACTACAGGTATAGCACATAGCAGTCTGTTTCCCTGTACATATTGGATGCTGGTGTATTACATTACTAGCACTAGTCTGTGCTTGGAAATGGATGCATGAACCAACTACAGGTATAGAACATTGCAGTCTGTTTCCTGGTACATATTGGATGCTGGTGTATTACATTACTAGCAATAGTCTGTGCTTGGATATGGAGGCATGAACCAACTATAGGTATAGAACATTGCAGTCTGTTTCCTGGTACATATTGGATGCTGGTGTATTACATTACTAGCACTAGTCTGTGCATGGATATGGATGCATGAACCAACTACAGGTATATAACATTGCAGTCTGTTTCCTGGTACATATTGGATGCTGGTGTATTACATTACTAGCACTAGTCTGTGCTTGGATATGGAGGCATGAACCAACTACAGGTATAGAACATTGCAGTCTGTTTCCTAGTACATATTGGATGCTGGTGTATTACATTACTAGCACTAGTCTGTGCTTGGATATGGATGTATGAACCAACTACAGGTATAGAACATTGCAGTCTGTTTACAGGTACATATTGGATGCTGGTGTATTAGATTACTAGCACTAGTCTGTGCTTGGATATGGATGCATGAACCAACAACAGGTTTAGAACATTGCAGTCTGTTTCCTGGAACATATTGGATGCTGGTGTTTTACATTACTAGCACTAGTCTGTGCTTGGAAATGGATGCATGAACCAACTACAGGTATAGAACATAGCAGTCTGTTTGCTGGTACATATTGGATGCTGGTGTATTACATTACTAGCACTAGTCTGTGCTTGGAAATGGATGCATGAACCAACTACAGGTATAGAACAGTGCAGTCTGTTTCCTGGTACATATTGGATGCTGGTGTATTACATTACTAGCACTAGTATGTGCTTGTAAATGGATGCATGAACCAACTACAGGTATAGAACAGTGCAGTCTGTTTCCTGGTACATATTGGATGCTGGTGTATTACATTACTAGCACTAGTCTGTGCTTGGAAATGGATGCATGCACCAACTACAGGTATATAACATTGCAGTCTGTTTCCTGGTACATATTGGATGCTGGTGTATTACATTACTAGCACTAGTCTGTGCTTGGATATGGAGGCATGAACCAACTACAGGTATAGAACATTGCAGTCTGTTTCCTAGTACATATTGGATGCTGGTGTATTACATTACTAGCACTAGTCTGTGCTTGGATATGGATACATGAACCAACTACAGGTATAGAACATTGCAGTCTGTTTACAGGTACATATTGGATGCTGGTGTATTAGATTACTAGCACTAGTCTGTGCTTGGATATGGATGCATGAACCAACTACAGGTATAGAACATTGCAGTCTGTTTCCTGGAACATATTGGATGCTGGTGTTTTACATTACTAGCACTAGTCTGTGCTTGGAAATAGATGCATGAACCAACTACAGGTATAGAACAGTGCAGTCTGTTTCCTGGTACATATTGGATGCTGGTGTATTACATTACTAGCACTAGTCTGTGCTTGGAAATGGATGCATGAACCAACTACAGGTATAGAACAGTGCAGTCTGTTTCCTGGTACATATTGGATGCTGGTGTATTACACTACTAGCACTAGTCTGTGCTTGGACATGGATGCTTGAACCAACTACAAGTATAGAACATTGCAGTCTGTTTCCAAGTACATATTGGATGCTAGTGTATTACATTACTAGCACTAGCCTGTGCTTGGATATGGATGCATGAGCCAGCTACATGGATATAACATTGCTGTCTGTTTCCTAGTACATAGTGGATGCTGTTGTTTTACATTACTGTGCTTGGAAATGGATGCATGAACCAACTACAGGTATAGCACATTGCTGTCTGTTTCCGGGTACACATTGGATGCTGTTGTTTTACATTACTAGCACTATTAAAAAATAGATATGGCAAATAAATGAATTAATAAGTGAAATTCAAATGATTTAAATTACAATCAAATTTGCAAACAATATGCAAAGGTGTGAACAACAGATTAATTAGTTAAACATAATTCATATTTGTTCCAATTAACTCAATTATAACATGAAGGTAATCAAGCAAACTAATTTTGATATGATTGAACTTTGAAGCTTGGGTTGTCAGCTTTGATTACACCTTAAAGACATATGTTACTTGTATCTTTTAAACTATATAAAGTCTTGTAAATTTATTTCTACTGCATTACTACAATAATCATCATGTTGAGAAAACAACCTTTTTTATTTTTAACAATTACAGAAGTGTTTGAGACTAAATTCAATAATTATTTACATTGCCACTGTAAGTAGGTGTGTGACATTACTAGCACTAGTCATTGCTTGGATATGGATGCATGAACCAACTACCTGTATAGAACATAGCAGTCTGTTTCCCGGTACATATTGGATGCTGGTGTATTACATTACTAGCACTAGTCTGTGCTTGGATATGGATGCATGAACCAACTACCTGTATAGAACATAGCAGTCTGTTTCCCGGTACATATTGGATGCTGTGTGTATTACATTACTAGCACTAGCCTGTGCTTGGATATGGATGCATGAACCAACTACAAGTATAGAACATAGCAGTCTGTTTCCTTGTACATATTGGATGCTGGTGTATTACATTACTAGCACTAGCCTGTGCTTGGATATGGATGCATGAACCAACTACAAGTATAGCACATAGCAGTCTGTTTCCTTGTACATATTGGATGCTGGTGTTTTACATTACTAGCACTAGTCTGTGCTTGGAAATGGATGCATGAACCAACTACAGGTATAGCACATAGCAGTCTGTTTCCCTGTACATATTGGATGCTGGTGTATTACATTACTAGCACTAGTCTGTGCTTGGAAATGGATGCCATGAACCAACTACAGGTATAGACATTGCAGTCTGTTTCCTGGTACATATTGGATGCTGGATGTATTACATTACTAGCAATAGTCTGTGCTTGGATATGGAGGCATGAACCAACTATAGGTATAGAACATTGCAGTCTGTTTTCCTGGTACATATTTGATGCTGGTGTATTACATACTAGCACTAGTCTGTGCATGGATATGGATGCATGAACCAACTACAGGTATATAACATTGCAGTCTGTTTCCCTGGTACAATTGGATGCTGGTGTATTTACATTACTAGCACTAGTCTGTGCTTGGATATGGAGGCATGAACCAACTACAGGTATAGAACATTGCAGTCTGTTTCCTAGTACATATTGGATGCTGGTGTATTACATTACTAGCACTAGTCTGTTGCTTGGAAATGGATGCATGAACCAACTACAGGTATAGCACATAGCAGTCTGTTTACAGGTACATATTGGATGCTGGTGTATTAGATTACTAGCACTAGTCTGTGCTTGGATATGGATGCATGAACCAACAACAGGTTTAGAAACATTGCAGTCTGTTTCCTGGAACATATTGGATGCTGGTGTTTTACATACTAGCACTAGTCTGTGCTTGGAAATGGATGCATGAACCAACTATAGGTATAGAACATTGCAGTCTGTTTCCTGGTACATATTGGATGCTGTGTATTACATTACTAGCACTAGTCTGTGCAATGGATATGGATGCATGAACCAACTACAGGTATATAACATTGCAGTCTGGTTTCCTGGTACATATTGGATGCTGGTGTATTACATTACTAGCACTAGTCTGTGCTTGGATATGGGCATGAACCAACTACAGGTATTAGAACATTGCAGTCTGTTTCCTAGTACATATTGGATGTGTGTATTACATTACTAGCACTAGTCTGCTTTGGATATGGAGTATGAACCAACTACAGGTATAGAACATTGCAGTCTGTTACAGGTACATATTGGATGCTGGGTGTATTAGATTACTTAGCACTAGTCTGTGCTTGGATATGGATGCATGAACCAACAACAGGTTTAGACATTGCAGTCTGTTTTCCTGGAACATATTGGATGCTGGTGTTTTACATTACTAGCACTAGTCTGTGCTTGGAAATGGATGCATGAACCAACTACAGGTATAGAACATAGCAGTCTGTTTGCTGGATACATATTGGATGCTGGGTGTATTCCATTACTAGCACTAGTCTGTGCTTGGAAATGATGCATGAACCAACTACCTGTATAGAACATAGCAGTTCCTGTTTCCCGGTACATATTGGATGCTGGTGTATTACATTACTAGCCACTAGTCTGTGCTTGGATATGGATGCATGAACCAACTACCTGTATAGAACATAGCAGTCTGTTTCCCCGGTACATATTGGATGCTGGTGTATTACATTACTAGCACTAGCCTGTGCTTGGATATGGATGCATGAACCAACTACAAGTATAGAACATAGCAGTCTGTTTCCTTGTACATATTGGATGCTGGTGTATTACATCTACTAGCCACCTAGCCTGTGCTTGGATATGGATGCATGAACCAACTACAAGTATAGCACATAGCAGTCTGCTTTCCTTGTACATATTGGATGCTGGGTGTATTACATTACTAGCACTAGTCTGTGCTTGGATATGGATACATGAACCAACTACAGGTATAGAACATTGCAGGTCTGTTTAAGGTACATATTGGATGCTGGTGTATTAGATTACTAGCACTAGTCTGTGCTTGGATATGATGCATGAACCAACTACAGGTATAGAAACATTGCAGTCTGTTTCCTGGAACATATTGGATGCTGGTGTTTACATTACTAGCACTAGTCTGTGCTTGGAAATGGATGCATGAACCAACTACAGGTATAGAACAGTGCAGGACTGTTCCCTGGTACATATTGGATGCTGGTGTTATTACATTACTAGCACTAGTCTGTGCTTGGAAATGGATGCATGAACCAACTACAGGTATAGAACAGTGCAGTCTGGTTTCCTAGGTACATATTGGATGCCTGGTGTATTACACTACTAGCACTAGTCTGTGCTTGGACCATGGATGCTTGAACCAACTACAAGTATAGAACATTGCAGTCTGTTTCCAAGTACATATTGGATGCTAGTGTATTACATTACTAGCACTAGCCTGTGCTTGGATATGGATGCATGAGCCAGCTACATGGATATAACATTGCTGTCTGTTTCCTAGTACATAGTGGCTGCTGTTGTTTTACATTACTGTGCTTGGAAATGGATGCATGAAACCAACTACAGGTATAGCACATTGCTGTCTGTTTCCGGTACACATTGGATTGCTGTTGTTTTACATTACTAGCACTATTAAAAATAGATATGGCAAATAAATGAATTAATAAGTGAAATTCAAATGATTTAAATTACAATCAAATTTGCAAACAATATGCAAAGGTGTGAACAACAGATTAATTAGTTAAACATAATTCATATTTGTTCCAATTAACTCAATTATAACATGAAGGTAATCAAGCCAAACTAATTTTGATATGATTGAACTTTGAAGCTTGGGTTGTCAGCTTTGATTACACCTTAAAGACATATGTTACTTGTATCTTTTAACTATATAAAGTCTTGTAAATTTATTTCTACTGCATTACTACAATAATCATCATGTTGAGAAAACAACCTTTTTTATTTTTAACAATTACAGAAGTGTTTGTGACTAAATTCAATAATTATTTTACATTTCCACTGTAAGAATAGGTGTGTGACATTACTTAGCACTAGTCATTGGCTTGGATATGATGCATGAACCAACTACCTGTATAGAACATAGCAGTCTGTTTCCCGGTACATATTGGATGCTGGTGTATTACATTACTAGCACTAGTCTGTGCTTGGATATGGATGCATGAACCAACTACCTGTATAGAACATAGCAGTCTGTTTCCCGGTACATATTGGATGCTGGTGTATTACATTACTAGCACTAGCCTGTGCTTGGATATGGATGCATGAACCACTACAAGTATAGAACATAGCAGTCCTGTTTCCTTGTACATATTGGATGCTGGTGTATTACATTACTAGCACTAGCCTGTGCTTGGATATGGATGCATGAACCAACTAAAGTATAGCACATAGCAGTCTGTTTCCTTGTACATATTGGATGCCTGGTGTTTTACATTACTATCACCTAGTCTGTGCTTGGAAATGGATGCATGAACCAACTACAGGTATAGCACATTAGCAGTCTGTTTCCTGTACAATTGGATGCTGGTGTATTACATTACTAGCACTAGTCTGTGCTTGGAAATGGATGCATGAACCAACTACAGGTATAGAACATTGCAGTCTGTTTCCCGGTACATATTGGATGGCTGGTGTATTACATTACCTAGGCACTAGCCTGTGCTTGGATATGGATGCATGAAACAACTACAAGTATAGAACATAGCAGTCTGTTTCCTTGTACATATTGGATGCTGGTGTATTACATTACTAGCACTAGCCTGTGCTTGGATATGGATGCATGAAACCAAACTACAAGTATAGCACATAGCAGTCTGTTTCCTTGTACATATTGGATGCTGGTGTTTTACATTACTAGCACTAGTCTGTGCTTGGAAATGGATGCATGAACCAACTACAGGTATAGCACATAGCAAGTTCTGTTTCCTTGTACATATTGGATGCTGGTGTATTACATTACTAGCACTAGTCTGTGCTTGGAAATGGATGCATGAACCAACTACAGGTATAGAACATTGCAGTCTGTTTCCCGGTACATATTGGATGCTGGTGTATTACATTACTAGCACTAGCTGTGCTTTGGATATGGATGCATGAACCTACTACAAGTATAGAACATTGTGGTCTGTTTCCTAGTACAAATTGGATGCTGGTGTATTACATTACTTAGCACTAGTCTGTGCTTGATAGGGATGCATGAACC
>JASEVX010000692.1:0-63171 GCA_031761405.1 Serripes groenlandicus | reverse complement strand
ATGTATGTCTGTCTGTGTCTGTATGTCGGTCTGTCTGTATCTGTCTGTCTGTCTGTCTGTCTGTCTGTCTGTCTCCTCTCCTCTCCTCTCCCTCTATCTCTCTCTCCTCTCTTCGTCTCTCGTCCTGTCTATGTCTGTCTGTCTGTCTGTCCTGTCTGTCTGTCTTGTCTGTCTGTCTCTCTCATCTCTCTCTCTCCCCTCTCCTCTCTCTCTCTCTCTCTCTCGTCTCTTCTCTCTCTCTCTCTCTCTCTCTCCCTCTCTCTCTCTCTCTGTCTCTCTCTCTCTCTGTCTCTCTCTATCTCTCTCTCTCTCTCTCTCTTAACATATCACGTGTTATAAAAGATACTTAAGTGGCAAACCTATTCCAAAGACTAGCACTCTGAATATTTAAAGCTTCTTTTAAATAACTCATTGCTGTATGAAGGTAACTGAAGAAAGTGAATTAATTGCGACCGTATACAGAAATTTTCATTCGTTTTACATTTGAAATATTCATCAAAATATGATTGGGTCGTGCCTTTTGCTATTTAAAAGAGAAGAATTCCTTTATTGTAGTCTACCCTTTTGAAAATTGATAGCCATTTTAAGTCTTCAAAGAATTGACCGGACGGAAAATCTGGAGGTTTGTCTAGAATTATTCTCGCTGCTCTCTTTTGAAGCCTAAATACTCGTGTTATTTGAGTTTTTGCAGCAGTTCCCCATGACGTGCAGCCATAATCCATAACCGGGACGAGATAGTTGTTATAAAAGAGTTGTCTTGTGCTTATAGGGAGATATCGTTTTAATTTTGACTAAATATTTAGCTTTGAAGAAATAGTTTTGCCTATTCTGTTAATGTGTTCTTTAAAGTCCAGATTGTTTGTCGATTTTGATTCCAAAGACTCTATGTGATGATACCTCTTCAATTAATTTACCATCTATATACAATGTTAAGCTGTTATCTGTAGAATACGAAAGTATTTTACTTGTTCCTATTAGTAATGATTTAGTTTTACTATTTTTTAATATAATTCTGGTTTCAAGACACCATACTTTCGTATTATCTAGGTTTTTATTTAGTTGAAGGGACACTGATTCGCATATTTTTTTCAGATTTGTGAAGGGTAGTCTCGTCAGCACAGAGGTTAATATTTGAGTGTTCAATACATGAAGGTAAATCATTCTCATATAATAACAAGAGGGCCATGATGGCCCTGGAACCGCTCACCTGATTTTATTTTGTTCACTTTAGAGATATAAGCCCCGCTCCCTGGCGGCCATACTTTCTGACCAATCAACTTGGCTTAAATGAATCTGATAGAGGGTCCAATCAACTTGTCTTAAAGGAATCTGATAGAGGGTCACCCTAGGAACATTTCTACAAAATTGATGAAAATCGGCCTGACACTTTTTGAGGAGAAGATTTTTTAAGTTTTCACTATAGCCATATAATGCTAAACATCAATAGCCCTGCCCTATGGCGGACATGTTTTCTGACCAATAAACATGGCTTATAGGAACCTGAAAGTGGGTCACTTAAGGAACATTTCTACAAAATTATTTGAAAATCGGCCTGACACTTTCGGAGAAGAAGATTGTTTAATATTTTTCACTTTAGCCATATAAGGCAAAATAGCCCCGCCCACCTTGGGGCCATGTTTTTTGACCAATCAATTTGGCTTGAAGGAATCTGATAGAGGGTCATCCAAGGAGCATTTCTACAAACATTTTTGAAAATCTGCCTACCAGTTTGGGAGAAGAAGATCTTTTAAGTTTTCACTATAGCCATATAAGGCAAAATAGCCCTGCCCACTGGTGGCCATGTTTTTCGACCAATCAACATGGCTTGAAGGAATCTGAAAGTGGGTCACTTAAGGAACATTTCTACAAAATTATTTGAAAATCGGCCTGACACTTTCGGAGAAGATTTTTTAAGTTTTCACTATAGGCATATAAGGCAAAATAGCCCCGCCCCCCTGGCGGCCATGTTTTTCAACCAATGAACATGGCTTGCAGGAACCTGATAGAGGGTCATCCAAGGAACATTTCTACAAATTTATTTGAAAATGGGCATGACACTTTCGGAGGAGAAGATTTTCACTATAGCCATATAAGGCAAAATAACCCCGCCCATATTTTTTGACCAATCATTATGGCTTGCAGGATTCTAATAGAAGGTCATCTAAGGAATATTTTGACAAAATTATTTGAAAATATGCCAACCAGTTTGGGAGAAGAAGAATTTTGATTTTTTTTTCATTTCGTTGCCATGGAAACCAGAATTCTGCATGGATCCCAAAAAATTGAAGGAAATCTGATGAGGTCATTGAGAGGATGCTTTCTGTGAAGTTTCATCCTAATTGACCCACTGGTTACTGAGGAGAAGAAGTTGACGCACGATGAACGACGGACGACGGACGACGGACGCCGGACAAAAGGCGATCACAATGACTCGCCTTGAGCCAAGCTCATGTGAGCAAAAAACAGTACAGGACTAAGGACTGAACCCTATAGAACACCGCCCTTTACTCTCTTTTATTTATGAGAAATAGCACCTCCAAAACTAACTATTCTGTTTATCCTGTAAGTACGATGCAAACCAGTTCAGTGTTTGTCTTTTGAACTTGTAGGCTGTCAGTTTTTCAATCAGTATTGAGTGATCTACGAGATAAAATGCCTTACTGAAATCAATGAGAACAGTCGGTTACGTTTCCTTCATGCCAATGGTCGACAATCTTAGTTAAGGCAGTTTGAGAACAATTTATTTTACGAAACCTAACTGTTCTACGAAGTTTTTTTTTCAATAGCAAACACAAATGTTTTTCAAATATCTTTCATAAAGTTGGAAGGACAGATATAGGTCTATAATTGTGTGGGTACATCTTTTCAACATATTTGAAAATAGGTGTGCTACTTTAACTGATTGAAACAATTCTGGGAAATATCTGTCTTTATATTTAAATTAAATATGTCAATTTATGACTTTGAAATATACATGTATGTCGCCGCAAGTTTAAGTGGTTTTGGTCCTATGTTATCTATATCTGCCGACTTGTTGATGGTGAGTTTATTTAAGTTTTTGAAAATTGGAAAACATTTGAAAATTTAACTTATCTGTAATGTGGGTAAATGGTGTCTCAAATAGTTCTGTCATTTGTGTGCATGACATTTCTTCGTAGTCATTAACCTGAAGCGACTTTTGTAATGCTGTCTTAGGTTTTGGGTTCAATTCATTTATATATTTCAGATGTTGCTAGTATATTTACTTTTTTCAATTTCTTGTTTGTAATAATTTGATTTTTCTTTTTGAATTAGTGAACTGACTTTATTTCTTCATATTTTGTAATTGGTAGAATTTTCCTTTTGTTTTTTTGTAATCATTTATTTGTGGAGTCAGCCATTTTGGTTTAAATCTTGATTTAACTCTTGTTTTCTTTAACTTTGCGTTGTTATCCAACACTTTATTTAAAAAGCGTATACATTATATGTAGAGCTTCGGAGGGTCATTTGATGTCATTACATTATCGAAAGGCACACTTAAAAGTTCTGCTTTAAAAGCGTTTTCATCAAATCGTTTAAAATCACGATATTAAATTTAAATATGTCGCCCACCCGTTTTTTTCTTTGAAATATTCCGCGTCATACAAACAGGATAATGTTCCGAAATAGCATAAACAGGTACTTTAACACCACAAATATTTACTGATTTGTTTGTATAAATGTTCGACTTTTGTCAGTTATTCGTGTTCGTGGTTTTATGAGTTGTGTAAAGTTATATAGTTCAACCATATCTGTCCAGTGTTGTGAAACATATTTGAAAAGATCTATATCTCAGTATCTTTCACCTAGTCTATATTGCGTAACATGAGCAATCTCTCCTTTTACCACAGTGTTTTCGAAATGCGTCGGCTGTGTATAAGTCAACATGCGTTTGCAGGTTGTAAAGGTTTAAAGCTAACAAATCCCTTCATATATAACGACTTAGTCAATATTGTTCACAGTGGCTTCCCTCCCTGACGTTCTCGGTTCTGCGGTGATGGACGTGTGGTAGGAGAAGATTTACCAGCATTATTGGTACTTTGAAAACGAATACCCGTGATATAATTAAAACCTGTTGAAAGTGGCGTTACAAAAAAAACAAAACAAACACGCCATTTATATATAAGAAACGTACTAACATTTCTTGCTTTTCTTATACAATAACGCCCATTAATGTTCATAACATCTACATGTTCACGGGGAAAGACCGCCTCGGTGGTGTACTGGTAGAGTGTCCGGCTTCGGTACGGGAAGTAGCGGGTCCGATCCACGGCCGGGTCATACCAAATGCCTTAAACATGATAGTTATGGCTCCTTTCCTTGTCGCCCAGGGTTTGGGGTCTACTTAAGCTAATCGTGGTCGATACTTTACGCAGAGTCCACAATGTTGGTTTTCCCGCGAAACAATGAATAATTTCTCTCTGTCGTGCATAATATATTATTTGGATCTAAGCATTGCTTTAACTATACCAGCATGTATACTGTATCTTTTAGAACACTCGCTGAAATATCTCATGTAAATCTGGTTTACGAGGATGGAGATTTTAAATGCCCGAAAGAAAAGTTAATCTACTCGTAAAACTGTTTACGTTTCCGTTTATATTTTTCCTTGACATGTTAAACGACTGACAATTGACAATGCAATCAATTGTCTTCAACAGCTGAATTTAAAATAATAGTTTTCCGCAAAGGAGGTCGTATAAAACATGAGGAATGGTGGGCATATGATGGGAACATTTTAGAAAAAAATTCGACTTAAATTACCTTGGATTAGTACTGAATTATAATGGCTAGTTTAATTGTCTTCAGCAGTTAAATTATGGAAAAGAAACTTAAAGCCATGTCTACTATATTCGCTTATATTCGTGAATTTAGCTTTAGCTCAAAATTTATGTATCAATTATTCTATTAAATTCTATCTTCAATTTTGAATAGTGAGTCAGAGGTTTGCGGCTTTATTCAATGAAAGTCATTGAGCGGCTACATATGAGGTTTTATAAAAGTCTATTAAGTGTAAAATTATCCATTAGTAACGTTGTTGTTTACTTAGAATAAGGACGATTTTCTCTCAGTATTTCTAGACAAATATGACTTTTAAAATATTTGTTTAAAGTAAATCTGACACACACTTGTAATATCACATCAGTGTACCAGTATTTACTAGATGATCTTAAGAAATGACACATACATTGGGCAGAAAAGGTTAGAAGTATGTAAACAAACAATGGATCTTTAAATGTATAGGAAGTACCGCTTAGTGTTAATCCAAAGTAGTTCATAACAATCTCAAACAAAGACTAATTGACAATTGCATCCAACAGTGGTCAAGTGATTTGAGATAAAACAAGGTTCTAACCTTAAGATAATTAAATTAAGCCTGAATTCGAATACGAACACTATTTAGATAAGTTTGAAATCGGACAGAAAATCGCCAATCAGCTCATAGTCTACACATATGGGACATATTGTCCATAGGGGACAGGCAGGGTGGGGAGAAACCAAAGACATACTTAATAATGGCGATATAGAAGACGAATTTCATTTCTTATATTGTATAAAAAGTAATTAGGAAAATATATTTTAGTAACCATTTCATTGATAGACGTAGTGTACAAATAACTGTAAAAACTGTTATGTTCTACGGACAAGTCAACGATCAATAACCTCATCAGTTATATTCAATGCGCTCTTGTGATAAGAAGGAACCAGTTATATACATCAACATTTTAAATTATACTTATTTGCAAATATAAATTATGTATATTAATAGATTTTGTATGAAGATCAATATCACGACTATTATCAGTATAAGTATTGGTATATATATATATATATATATGTATATATGCGTATCTATATGTGTATGTATATTTCAAAATGTGTGTGTGTAATATACATATATATGATTTTATTGTTATGACATGAACATAATTTGTAATCATTGTATGGACGAAAAACTTCTTGTTTTTGTCTAAAATAAAATGTGTGTTGTGTTTTGTTCTGATCTATATAGTTGGCAAAACTGCATTGGAATGCAATACATCGCTTTGATAGTAAACACGATGCGTGAAAATCAAAACAAATATTTACGCATTGTTGTATCATGCACTATCATATAACAACAGATATCGATTTTATGAATACTTCCAGGACTGTCCAAAGAACGGTAAGTGTTTCTTTATGAGGAACGAATGCTATCTATTGATTATCTCCCTTTGTGTTTCCCTCAAGTAGCCACTGTGATTTACATTCTAGTTCAGCGCTCTAGTATGTCGTCTGTTTAAATACTACGTTCGTGTTTCGGTAATCTGCACATTGCCTGTGTAAAATAATAAACCGCTTTAATTCAGATTATAAATTGGCAAGGAAGTGAATATGGGTGATCTTAACATTTTCCCACATACAAGTAATCTGTAGCAGACAACTTTGAAAATATCTAGGCCAAACATTGGAAATGTTATATAAATGAAAGTTAAATTATTGTAAAGGGTTAAAAGCATTGTGTCAAAAGGAGAACTTATTCATCATGGAAATCACAAAACGAGGGCAGTTTCACAGTTTGCCAAACCGTTTTCAAAATTCTTGCGTTGCAGGGGCGACAGTAAGTGTCTGTATGTGGAAATAGATTAATTTGACACAGTCTTGTAAATTTACATCAAGGTACCTATGTACGTGTATGTCATTATGTCAGTTCCAAGTCTTTAAAGTATACATGCTGTTGATATAAGGTTCATGTGGGCTTCGTTCAATTATCGTATAACGTGACGCTCTGCATTTGTGACGTGTTATTTGAATTGTTGCTACAGAATCAAAAGAAAAGAGTGTTCCCTTGCATGCCACAGTTTATTTCTAGAAATTAGCGATATGAACAGTGATATCAATTGATACTTCAAATACGAACACATTGAGTCAACAATGTTTATAAGAAACGTATTCATCTAGTCTTTAATAACACATGACATACGTATATACATAGTTGTGAATATGAGCCCTCCCGCGAGAAAACAAACATTGTGGACTCTGCGTAAAATATCGTCCCAGATCAGCCTGCGCAGTCTGCGCAGGCTGATCCGGGCCGACATATTCCGTCTTAGGGGGACATACAGTAATGATTCCTGAAACAGAACGTCCACTGAAGCTAAATGTGTCTATCAGGGTTAGTCTTCGTCGAATGCTAAGGCTGATCCGGGTCGATGCTTTACGCAGACTCCACAATGTTGTTTTTCTCGTAGGACAACTCATATGTCTATGAAACTTAATTCAAATTGTTTAGAACGCGTAACATTCAAGGAAACACCATATACAAACATAGATAGTCGTTACTATGTATATGATACACTGTCTATCTAGTTCAGATCGATTGATATTAATTGAAACATCGACTAATAATCACATGTTCGTACCTATGTCTATGAAACGTAAACTACCTGGTTTATAACGAGACGTACTCAATGAAACATCAATTACGCACTCACATAGTCGTTCTATGTATATACGACGTACTTATCAAGCTTACAGTGTGATGGGTATTCAATGATACATCGTATACGAATATATATAGTCGTTACTACATGTATGTATACGAGACATTGTCTATCCAGTTAAAATTGATTGATATTAATTACAACATCAACTACGAATCATATGTGCCTACCTATATCTATGAGACGAGGTTCATAACGAGGCACACTCAATGATACATCGACTACGAACACAAATAGTCATACTGTGTATATGCGACGTACACTATCTAGCTTACAGTATGATGGGTATTCAATGATACATCGAAACCAACATAGGTAGTCCTTAGTATGTATATGCGACACTGTGTATCTAATTAAGATTGGGTGATAGTAATTGAAACATAGACTACGAATCACTTGTTCGTACCTATGTCTATGAGACGTAAAATACCTATGATACATCGTATACTAACATAGGGATTTGTTAATTATCCGGGATATATGATATATAATGTGTTACTACGCATATTTCCTAATCTATCAAACACGAACCCTAGGTCGCGTTTTGTGTCTATGAGACATTCACCATATAATTTACAGCGAGGACATACCTTACAAAGGAACGTCAACAACGAGGGATATTCCATACGTTATCAAATACGAACCCAACTCGTCGTAATATGTTTACGAGACGTAATATTCCGAGTTGATTACTAGTAATATGCAACTTCAATAACAAACCGAATGAGTCGTTCTATGTATTGAACATCACTTGTTGCAGGCAATACTCCATATGTGAGCCGTCCCGCGAGAAAACCAACATTTTGGACTCTGCGTAAAGTATCGACCCGCATCAGCATAAGCATGCAGCGCAGGCTAACCCGGACAGACACTTATAGCCTCCTCTAGATGTTCTGTTTCAGGAATCATTACTCTATCAATATATCCCCCTCAGACGGACTGGTTCGTCCCGGATCAGTCTGCACGAACTGCGCAGGCTGATCTGAATCGATAAATTACGCAGAGGCCATAATGTTGGTTTTGTTCTCTGGACGGCTCTTATTTGGAATATTACCGAAAACGAGTGATGTACAATGAGTAATCAAACACGAACCTATGTAGTCTTATGGGCCGTTATATGTATATAATACATGAGGGATATTGCCTACAACGAGTGATATACAATGATAAACCAAACACGAACCTATGGAGTGTAATGAGTCATTATATGTATATAAGATATGAGGAATATTGCCTACAACGAGTGATATACAATGATAAACCAAACACGAACCTATGGAGTGTAATGAGTCATTATATGTATATAAGATATGAGGAATATTGCCTACAACGAGTGATATACAATGATAAACCAAACACGAACCTATGGAGTGTAATGAGTCATTATATGTATATAAGATATGAGGAATATTGCCTACAACGAGTGATATACAATGATAAACCAAACACGAACCTATGGAGTGTAATGAGTCATTATATGTATATAAGATATGAGGAATATTGCCTACAACGAGTGATATACAATGATAAACCAAACACGAACCTATGGAGTGTAATGAGTCATTATATGTATATAAGATATGAGGAATATTGCCTACAACGAGTGATATACAATGATAAACCAAACACGAACCTATGGAGTGTAATGAGTCATTATATGTATATAAGACATGAGGAATATTGCCTACAACGAGTGATATACAATGATAAACCAAACACGAACCTATGGAGTGTAATGAGTCATTATATGTATATAAGACATGAGGAATATTGCCTACAACGAGTGATATACAATGATAAACCAAACACGAACCTATGGAGTGTAATGAGTCATTATATGTATATAAGACATGAGGAATATTGCCTACAACGAGTGATATACAATGATAAACCAAACACGAACCTATGGAGTGTAATGAGTCATTATATGTATATAAGACATGAGGGATATTGCTTACAACGAGTGATATACAATGATAAACCAAACACGAACCTATGGAGTGTAATGAGTCATTATATGTATATAAGACATGAGGGATATGGCTTACAACGAGTGATATACAATGATAAATCAAACACAAACCTATGGAGTGTAATGAGTCATTATATGTATATAATACATGAGGAATATTGCCTACAACGAGTGATATACAATGATAAACCAAACACGAACCTATGGAGTGTAATGAGTCATTATATGTATATAAGACATGAGGGATATTGCTTACAACGAGTGATGTACAATGATAAACCAAACACGAACCTATGGAGTGTAATGAGTCATTATATGTATATAAGACATGAGGGATATGGCTTACAACGAGTGATATACAATAATAAATCAAACACAAACTTATGGAGTGTAATGAGTCATTATATGTATATAAGACATGAGGGATATTGCCTACAACGAGTGATATACAATGATAAATCAAACACAAACCTATGGAGTGTAATGAGTCATTATATGTATATAATACATGAGGAATATTGCCTACAACGAGTGATATACAATGATAAATCAAACACGAACCTATGGAGTGTAATGAGTCATTATATGTATATAAGACATGAGGGATATTGCTTACAACGAGTGATGTACAATGATAAACCAAACACGAACCTATGGAGTGTAATGAGTCATTATATGTATATAAGACATGAGGGATATGGCTTACAACGAGTGATATACAATAATAAATCAAACACAAACCTATGGAGTGTAATGAGTCATTATATGTATATAATACATGAGGGATATTGCCTACAACGAGTGATATACAATGATAAATCAAACACAAACCTATGGAGTGTAATGAGTCATTATATGTATATAATACATGAGGAATATGCGTTACAACGAGTGATATACAATGATAAATCAAACACAAACCTATGGAGTGTAATGAGTCATTATATGTATATAATACATGAGGGATATTGCCTACAACGAGTGATATACAATGATAAATCAAACACAAACCTATGGAGTGTAATGAGTCATTATATGTATATAATACATGAGGGATATTGCCTACAACGAGTGATATACAATGATAAATCAAACACAAACCTATGGAGTGTAATGAGTCATTATATGTATATAAGACATGAGGGATATTGCCTACAACGAGTGATATACAATGATAAATCAAACACAAACCTATGGAGTGTAATGAGTCATTATATGTATATAAGACATGAGGGATATTGCCTACAACGAGTGATATACAATGATAAACCAAACACGAACCTATGTAGTGTAATGGGTCATTGCATGTATATAATACATGAGGAATATGGGTTACAACGAGTGATATACAATGATAAATCAAACACAAACCTATGGAGTGTAATGAGTCATTATATGTATATAATACATGAGGAATATGGGTTACAACGAGTGATATACAATGATAAATCAAACACAAACCTATGGAGTGTAATGAGTCATTATATGTATATAATACATGAGGAATATGGGTTACAACGAGTGATATACAATGATAAATCAAACACAAACCTATGGAGTGTAATGAGTCATTATATGTATATAAGACATGAGGAATATGGGTTACAACGAGTGATATACAATGATAAATCAAACACAAACCTATGGAGTGTAATGAGTCATTATATGTATATAAGACATGAGGAATATGGGTTACAACGAGTGATATACAATGATAAATCAAACACAAACCTAAGGAGTGTAATGAGTCATTATATGTTTATAAGACATGAGGAATATGGGTTACAACGAGTGATATACAATGATAAATCAAACACGAACCTATGGAGTGTAATGAGTCATTATATGTATATAATACATGAGGGATATTGCCTACAACGAGTGATGTACAATGATAAATCAAACACAAACCTATGGAGTGTAATGAGTCGTTATATGTTTATAAGACATGAGGGATATTGCCTACAACGAGTGATATACAATGATAAACCAAACACGAACCTATGGAGTGTAATGGGTCATTGCATGTATATAATACATGAGGAATATGGGTTACAACGAGTGATATACAATGATAAATCAAACACAAACCTATGGAGTGTAATGAGTCATTATATGTTTATAAGACATGAGGAATATGGGTTACAACGAGTGATATACAATGATAAATCAAACACAAACCTATGGAGTGTAATGAGTCGTTATATGTTTATAAGACATGAGGATATTGCCTACAACGAGTGATGTACAATGATACATCAAACACAAACCTATGGAGTGTAATGGGTCATTGCATGTATATAAGACATGAGGAATATTGCCTACAACGAGTGATATACAATGATAAATCAAACACAAACCTATGGAGTGTAATGAGTCGTTATATGTTTATAAGACATGAGGGATATTGCCTACAACGAGTGATATACAATGATAAATCAAACACAAACCTATGGAGTGTAATGAGTCATTATATGTATATAATACATGAGGAATATGGGTTACAACGAGTGATATACAATGATAAATCAAACACAAACCTATGGAGTGTAATGAGTCATTATATGTATATAAGTCATGAGGAATATGGGTTACAACGAGTGATATACAATGATAAATCAAACACAAACCTATGGAGTGTAATGAGTCGTTATATGTTTATAAGACATGAGGGATATTGCCTACAACGAGTGATATACAATGATAAACCAAACACGAACCTATGGAGTGTAATGGGTCATTGCATGTATATAATACATGAAGAATATGGGTTACAACGAGTGATATACAATGATAAATCAAACACAAATCTATGGAGTGTAATGAGTCATTATATGTTTATAAGACATGAGGAATATGGGTTACAACGAGTGATATACAATGATAAATCAAACACAAACCTATGGAGTGTAATGAGTCATTATATGTATATAAGACATGAGGGATATTGCCTACAACGAGTGATATACAATGATAAATCAAACACAAACCTATGGAGTGTAATGAGTCGTTATATGTGTATAAGACATGAGGGATATTGCCTACAACGAGTGATATACAATGATAAATCAAACACAAACCTATGGAGTGTAATGAGTCATTATATGTATATAAGACATGAGGATATTGCCTACAACGAGTGATGTACAATGATAAATCAAACACAAACCTATGGAGTGTAATGAGTCGTTATATGTTTATAAGACATGAGGATATTGCCTACAACGAGTGATATACAATGATAAATCAAACACAAACCTATGGAGTGTAATGGGTCATTTCATGTATATAAGACATGAGGGATATTGCCTACAACGAGTGATATACAATGATAAATCAAACACAAACCTAGGGAGTGTAATGAGTCGTTATATGTATATAAGACATTAGGGATATTGCCTACAACGAGTGATGTACACTGATAAATCAAACACAAACCTATGGAGTCGTAATATGTTTTGTCCCTGCTAGAGTCTAAATCTTCGTAATTACTAGGGGATACGGCAGCTGGTTCGTCATTCCCCAATGATCGATTTCTATGAAAATAGATACCCAAAAAAGTTGATTCAATGCATCAACGAGGTCTAAAATGTCAACTGCAATGATGCAACGAACTTACAGTATTGAGGTTAAAGAAACAGTCACCGACTGCGTTCAACATAATAACATCAGGGGTGAGGTCAAGTAAAACTATGCATTTATTTTTTAAATGAAGTGAATCTCTGTGAGATCATCATGGGCATATAAACCTTAATAAAGGAGACTAGTATCCAAGCTTAAATACCAGCATAAGTTTTGTATTGAAGTCCACTGTTAGAAAAAGCGTTACACATCATCTTGGCGACGATTCTGTTTCGAGTCGAAACAAAATATGGAAAACAAATGGCGGTTCGTAAATGTATATGTTAAACGACCCTATCAATCGTCGGAAAGGACATTTATTGCGTGATATATTGTTAATGTTTTTATATCAAAACAATTCAAAACAATTGTTAATGTTAATGTTATAAATACTAAAGTGTTTAAAACACACAAAATGACATATGTTAAATAGCAAATATCAAATTAAATAATAAAAAGGTTATTGCATAACTATGGGAAAGTATTGAGTGGGGACACGTTCCTTCGGTGAAGTTCTGCACTCGCAGGCTTGGGCAACATACCCGGAGGTACTCGTACTAAATAATTTACATCTTAAAGAATACTGTTTTCTGTTCTGAAACCCAACTAACCTCATGGCTATCCTTCACCCCGTCTGCCAGAACCTTCTAGAACACCCAGCCCAAAAATCCTCACCCATGACCAACTGTACAAAGCTATTTATAGAATGCTTGGACAAACAGGTAAAACTGGTCTGTAACAATAAGCCTACACACAACATCGTGAACATAGGACAATGTTCTCAAAGGAGCTATACTATTTTATGTTGCTTGACCTTCCAATAGGTCGTCTTCCGTATCGTCGTGAACATAGGACAATGTTCACAAAGGAGCTAGACTGTATTATGGTGCTTGACCTTCCAATAGGTCGTCTTCCGTATCGTCGTGAATATAGGACAATGTTCACAAAGGAGCTAGACTATATTATGGTGCTTGACCTTCCAATAGGTCGTCTTCCGTATCGTCGTGAACATAGGACAATGTTCACAGAGGAGCTAGACTATATTATGGTGCTTTACCTTCCAATAGGTCTTCTTCCGTATCGTCGTGAACATAGAACAATGTTCACAGTGGAGCTAGACTGTATTATGGTGCTTGACCTTCCCATAGGTCTTCTTCCGTATCGTCGTGAACATAGAACAATGTTCACAGTGGAGCTAGACTGTATTATGGTGATTGACCTTCCCATAGGTCTGCTTCCGTATCGTCGTGAACATAGAACAATGTTCACAGTGGAGCTAGAATGTATTATGGTGCTTGACCTTCCTAATAGGTCTTCTTCCGTATCGTCGTGAACATAGGACAATGTTCCCAAAGGAGCTAGACTATATTATGGTGCTTGACCTTCCAATAGGTCTTCTTCCGTATCGTCGTGAACATAGGACAATGTTCACAGAGGAGCTAGACTGTATTATGGTGCTTGACCTTCCAATATGTCTTCTTCCGTATCGTCGTGAACATAGGACAATGTTCACAGAGGAGCTAGACTGTATTATGGTGATTGACCTTCCAATAGGTCTTCTTCCGTATCGTCGTGAACATAGAACAATGTTCACAGAGGAGCTAGACTGTATTATAGTGCTTGACCTTCCAATATGTCTTCTTCCGTATCGTCGTGAACATAGGACAATGTTCACAGAGGAGCTAGACTAAATCATGGTGCTTGACCTTCCAATAGGTCTTCTTCCGTATCGTCGTGAACATATGACAATTTTCACAGAGGAGCTAGACTGTATTATGGTGCTTGACCTTCCAATAGGTCGTCTTCCGTATCGTCGTGAACATAGGACAATGTTCACAAAGGAGCTAGACTATATTATGGTGCTTGACCTTCCAATAGGTCGTCTTCCGTATCGTCGTTGACATAAGACAATGTTCACAGAGGAGCTAGACTGTATTATGGTGCTTCACCTTCCAATAGGTCGTCTTCCGTATTGTCGTGAACATAGGACAATGTTCACAAAGGAGCTAGACTGTATTATGGTGCTTGACCTTCCAATAGGTCTTCTTCCGTATCGTCGTGAACATAGGACAATGTTCACAAAGGAGCTAGACTGTATTATGGTGCTTGACCTTCCAATAGGTCGTCTTCCGTATCGTCGTGAACATAGAACAATGTTCACAGTGGAGCTAGTCTGTATTAGATTACTGGTGATTGACCTTCTCACATGTATATTCCGTATCGTCGTGAACATAAGCAAATAGAGCTAGTCTGTAGTATGTACTGGTGGCCTAAATAATTGAATAGCATGTCTATGTCTACGTCTAGTACACTTTCACAATTGAGCCAATCTGCAAATGACAATACACAATTGCTGTAGGATTCAATAGTAGGAGTGACAACTGAAGCAAAAATACCAATCGCCATATACAACAATCCAGAAAGCATAAAGAGCTAAAGCGGCATGTGTTGTTTAACCCGACTGTTCACGGATCACTTTTTTCTTAAACTGAGGTTTATCTTAGCAGTCCATATAGATTAATTTAATCGTTATATTTTAAGTTGTGCTGTCTGAGAGTTGCTTGTTCGTTTGCTACAACTGTTGGTCATGTTTCTCAATTTATATAAATATACGTTTTTCATGCATCTGTCACGTTTACGTAATACTATAGTAGCGTGTAACAAATGTTCCCCCATTTCTATGTTAACATATGTCTATGTGATCCACGATTGGTCCTGTGTATCTATACATGTACGTACGTGTAACAAATTATTGTTATGTATTCCTATGTATATACGAATACGTGCTACACACGTCGGTCTGGTGTTATCATGTATATACAATCATACCGTACCATTAGTCCGAGAGTTCGAACGATGAGGTGTTCGAGCTTTCCGTAGTAGAAGAACGTGAACTGTATAAGGCTTTGGTTGAAACCGAGAGATGAGTTGTCCATAGTATTCGCATACTTGTTACACACGTTCGTCTTGTGTACCTATTTTTATATACTTACGTGTTACACATGTTAGTCTTGCGTACCTAATAATATACACTTACTTATTACAAAAGTTAGTCTTGTGTACATTATACTATACTTACTTGCTCCACACGTTGGTCCTGTGTACCTTAAACTAAACACTTACTTGTTACACACGTTAGTATTGTGTACCTAACAGTATACACTTAGTTGTAACACGTTTGTCTTGTGTAGCTTATACTATACACTTACGTGTTAAACACAATGTGTTTACCTGATAATATTCACTTACTTATTAGACACGTTAGTAGTGTGAACCTAATAATATACACTTACGTGTTAAACACAATGTGTGTACCTGATAATATACATTTACTTATTAGACACGTTTGCCACAACAACCTAATACTATAAACTTACTTGTTACGCATATTGGTTTTGTGTACATACTAATATACACTTACTTGTTACACACGTTGGTATTGTGTACCTAATACATTACACATACTTGTTACACACGTTGGTCCTGTGTAGCTATACATATACACTTACTTGTTACACACGTTGGTCCTGTGTAGCTATACATATACACTTACTTGTTACACACGTTGGTCCTGTGTAGCTATATATATATACTTACTGGTTACACACGTTGGTCCTGTGTAGCTATACATATATACTTACTGGTTACACACGTTGGTCCTGTGTAGCTATACATATATACTTACTGGTTACACACGTTGGTCCTGTGTAGCTATACATATATACTTACTGGTTACACACGTTGGTATTGTGTACCTAATACAATACACTTACTTGTTACACACGTTGATCTTGTGTACCTACTACGGTACACTTACTTGTTATTCACGTTAGTCTAAAATACTAAATACTTTATATTTATTTGTTACAAACGTTAGTCTCGTGTACCTAATACTATACTCATACGTTTTTCACAAGTTAATACTGTTTACCTAATACTCTACACTAACATGTTAAACATGTTAGTCGTGTGTACCTTATACTATAAACTTACTTGTTAAACACGTTTGTCTTGTGTACATGTTGGTCCTGTGTAGCTATATATATACACTTACTTTTTACACACGTTGGTCCTGTGTA
The DNA here is from genome assembly GCA_031761405.1 of Serripes groenlandicus. Classification (NCBI taxonomy): domain Eukaryota; kingdom Metazoa; phylum Mollusca; class Bivalvia; order Cardiida; family Cardiidae; genus Serripes; species Serripes groenlandicus. The sequence continues at coordinate 45,997 of JASEVX010000692.1, read as the reverse complement.
ACTATACATATACACTTACTTGTTATACACGTTGGTCCTGTGTAGCTATACATATACACTTACTTGTTACACACGATGGTCCTGTGTAGCTATACATATACACTTACTTGTTACACACGTTGGTCCTGTGTAGCTATACATATACACTTACTTGTTACACACGTTGGTCCTGTGTAGCTATACATATACACTTACTTGTTACACACGTTGGTCCGGTGTAACTATAAATATACACTTACTTGTTACACACGTTGGTCCCGTGTAGCTATAAATATACACTTACTTGTTACACACGTTGGACCCGTGGAGCTATACATATACACTTACTTGTTATACACGTTGGTCCCGTGTAGCTATACATATACACTTACTTGTTACACACTTTGGTCCCGCGTAGCTATACATATACACTTACTTGTTACACACTTTGGTCCTGTGTAGCTATACATATACACTTACTTGTTACACACGTTGGTCCTGTGTAGCTATAAATATACACTTACTTGTTACACACTTTGGTAATGTGTAGCTATACATATACACTTACTTGTTACACACTTTGGTCCTGTGTAGCTATACATATACACTTACTTGTTACACACGTTGGTCATGTGTAGCTATACATATACACTTACTTGTTACACACTTTGGTCCTGTGTAGCTATACATATACACTTACTTGTTACACACTTTGGTCCTGTGTAACTATACATATACACTTACTTGTTACACACTTTGGTCCTGTGTAGCTATACATATACACTTACTTGTTACACACGTTGGTCCTGTGTAGCTATACATATACACTTACTTGTTAGACACGCTGGTCCTGTGTAGCTATACATATACACTTACTTGTTACACACGATGGTCCTGTGTAGCTATACATATACACTTACTTGTTACACACTTTGGTCCTGTGTAGCTATACATATACACTTACTTGTTACACACTTTGGTCCTGTGTAGCTATACATATACACTTACTTGTTACACACTTTGGTCCTGTGTAGCTATACATATACACTTACTTGTTACACACGTTGGTCCTGTGTAGCTATACATATACACTTACTTGTTACACACTTTGGTCTTGTGTAGCTATACATATACACTTACTTGTTACACTTTCAGCAACCTTTCAATGTTAGTGTTTGTTTGTTTGATGTGTTATACGCTTCTTTCAGCAACCTTTCAATGTTTATGTTTGTTTGTATGGTGTTATACACTTCTTTCAACAACCTTTCAATATTTGTGTTTGTTTGTATGGTGTTATACACTGATTTCAACAACCTTTCAATGTTTATGTTTGTTTGTATGGTGGTATACACTACTTTCAGCAACCTTTCAATGTTTGTGTTTGTTTGTATGGTGTTATACACTATCAATCACTTATACGCGAGAGAGGAAGTACAGCTCCCAGTAGCAATTGATGCACGTATTATATATCTTGTTATCTCTGGTCACGTAACTTTTGCATACGGATAGTGGTTGACTCTCTCCAAGATACAACAAATCAGCAGAAAACAATTTGAAAACATTAACTCATATATATGAAAACTCTTTGTAAATGATAAAACAACTATTGAATAAACTTGAAAATGAGAAATTGTTCATTATGAGCATTTTTTTCCTTTTACAATGTTTTCAAAAGTCGTCTGAAGTAGAGACGTCCGACAGACGTCTCTGGGAGAGCGTTACAGCCCCAGTGAAATGAGAATTACCTACGTGTGTTATCTTCAATCAACTCGGCCAAATTTGTTAATTCAGTACTCGAAGCAAGTTCACGGTTTATATAGTTATCGGTTTCATGTACACTATGTCACCATCAATTCCGCTCGCGACAACACCCGGAACTATCCTCATAACTTACATACATTCGGAATTATTTTAGATCTGCAAGATTATTGACGTTTGTAATCCCTAAACATTTGACATTCTGTTTCTCGGGGTGCATTTGGGCAAATATACTGTTCCACAGACCACTGGGATATATAACCAACTGCGAAGGTAAACAACCCCAGCGAACGAACAAACAACGCGAGGGGTTTAGAATATATCAATGTAATAAAAAACTCCGGTTGGATCATTCATTGAGTGCTTCCAATGATCAACAAAACCCAATTAAATGCTGCAAGCGTGATTTGTAAGTCGCTTGTGTCATTATTGATAGGTCACAGTGAACGATTTTCCCATAACCTCGTTCCCACATGCATACACTCCCTATAAATGAAATATCGAAAACATTGTGATAAAAACAGCCATTGCTCATCATGTTTTCAAAGGTCGTTTTGCTTGCATTGTTGGGATTTTAGGCCGTTTTCAACAGCATGTATGCTCAATCGCCATCACAGTGCACATACTCGTGTTTTTTGGGTGATTCTACACAGCTAGGCAATATGACTGAAAAAAGTGTGGTAAGAGGAGCCATTGATTGTCATGTTTTCAAAGGTCGTTTTGATTGCGTTGTTGGTTGTTTTAGGCTGTTTTCAACAGCATTTATGTTAAATACCCCTCACTGCTCACACACACACACACACACACATGCTTCCTGTGTGAATCAACCAATCTACGCGATAAGACTGAAAACAGTGTGGTATAAGGAGCCATTGTTCATCATGTTTTCAAAGGTCGTTTTGAGTGCACTGTACGGAGTTTTAGGCCGTTTTCAACAGCATTTACGTCCAATCACTCTCACAGTTCACAAACTCATGGGACCTGGGAGAATCAACCCAGCTATGCGTTAGGACTGAAAACAGTGTGGAAAGATGAGCCGTTGCTAATCATGATTTCAAAGGTCGTTTTGTTTGTATTGTTGGGTGTTTTACGCCGGTTTCAACATCATATATGTCAAATCACACGCACTGTTCACATACTCATGCGTCCTGGGTAATTCAATCCAGCGACTCAATAGTACTGAACACACTGTGACAAAGGGAGCATTTGCCCGCCCTGCTTTCAAAGGTCGTTTTGTTTGTATTGTTGGGTGTTTTAGGCCGTTTTCCACATAATTCCAGTCATACCACCCCGTCAGTTCACACACTCGTAATCCCTGGGTGAATCAACCAAGCTACGCAACAGACCTGAACACATTGTGACAAGAGAAGCAATTGCCCGCCATGCTTTAAAATGTCGTTTTGTTTGCACATACTCATGTTTTTTGAGTGATTCTACCCAGCTAGGCAATAGGACTGAAAACAGTGTGGTAATAGGAGCCATTGCTCATTATGTCTTCAAAGGTCGTTTTGATTGCGTTGTTGGGTGTTTTACTCCGTTTTCAACATCATATATGTCAAATCGCACGCACTGTTCACATACTCATGCGTCCTGGGTGATTCAACTCAGCTATGCGTTAGGACTGAAAACAGTGTGGAAAGAGGATCCATTGCTAATCATGCTTTCAGACGTCGTTTTGTTTGTATTGTTGGGTGTTTTACGCCGTTTTCAACATCATATATGTCAAATCACACGCACTGTTCACATACTCATGCGTCCTGGGTGATTCAACCCAGCTACTCAATAGTACTGAACACACTGTGACAAAGGGAGCAATTGCCCGCCCTGCTTTCAGAGGTCGTTTTGTTTGTATTGTTGGGTGTTTTAGGCCGATTTCCACATCATTCAAGTCATACCACCCCGTCGGTTCACACAATCGTGATCCCTGGGTGAATCAACCCAGCTATTCAATATATCTGAACACATTGTGGCAAGAGAAGCAATTGCCCGCCATGCTTTAAAATGTCGTTTTGTTTGCATTGTATGGGTTTTGATCTTGGAAGCGAGTTGTTGCATGACTAAATACGTGTGGGAAGTAGCATAAAATATATGCATGTGGGAAAGGGTTAGTATCTGTTCACGGGTCTTCGCACCTCTGCAGGCCAAATCCCTTTCGGCGGTACAGTGAACGACTTTCCCATAACCCCGTTCCCACATGCATACACTCCCTATAAATGAAATATCGAAAACATTGTGATAAAAACAGCCATTGCTCATCATGTTTTCAAAGATCGTTTTGCTTGCATTGTTGGGGTTTTAGGCCGTTTTCAACAGCATGTATGCTCAATCGCCATCACAGTGCACATACTCGTGTTTTTTTGGGTGATTCTACTCAGCTAGGCAATATGACTGAAAACAGTGTGGTAAGAGGAGCCATTGATTGTCATGTTTTCAAAGGCATGAAATGATTCTTATGATCAACTGAATGAAATTGACTGAAATAAAAAAGAGATGGTCGTATAGGTATTATATACAAATCAAATTTAGTAAAAGGCACACACAGAGAAAAAGGCACGCCTAGCATGAGAATCGAACCAATGAAAAGTGAACGTTAAGGTTTGAAGTGCTTCGTTCGCAGCCGCTAGGCTACAACGACGTTATTATTTTAAGTACCTGAGTTTACGTATTAATAGGTTTCAGACTAAGATTGATGTGTAAACCTGTTACTTATATTTATTTAGTAATAAATTTAAAATGTTTAAAATTACAAGACGAATACTTATATAATTATGATGAGATACCACTTTGTGTCGATGATAACATAATACATATTTTTAATATTACTGCGTAGTATTGACCTAGTAAATAAATATATATCTTGTAATGACATCAATTTGTATGAAGCTCGGTAGCTCAGTTGGTAGAGCAGCCGTCTGTCAATGCAAGCGTTGTGGGTTCGAGCCCCAACTAGGTCAACATTGTTTCTGACATTTGTCGCACGTATATGAAGGCTGATTACGAGGGTGGTTGTGATTGTGGCTGTGAGATAGTGATTGTGGCTGTGAGATAGTGATTGTGGCTGTGAGAGAGTGATGATGGCTGTGAGTGGGTGGCTTTGAGAGAGTGATTGTGGCTGTGAGTGGGTGGCTGTGAGAGAGAGATGGTGGCTGTGAGTGGGTGGCTGTGAGATAAGATGGTGGCTGTGAGAGAGTGATGTTGGCTGTGAGTGATGGTGGCTGTGAGAGAGTGATGTTGGCTGTGAGTGATGGTGGGTTAGAGAGAGTGATTTTGGCTGTGAGTGATGGTGGCTGTGAGAGAGTGATGTTGGCTGTGAGTGGGTGGCTGTGAGACAGTGATTGTGGGTGGGTAGCTGTGAGAGAATGATGGTGGCTGTGAGAGAATGATGGTGGCTGTGAGAGAGTGATGGTGGCTGTGAGTGGGTATTCAATAATCATACTGTCTTTTATAGGGACTGTCCTTAATTTTGCCTATAAATCTTAAAAGTCGTTTGATTAAGACTTGTTGTAAAGGGAAAATATGCCTATTCCACTTACAACACATCTGCAGCATACGACTTGGAAATTATCAAGTCCGAAATATAGATAATCTCTATAAATTATGGTATAATTATTGACTAGAATTTAAATCATTGTGGCAAATGAATACATTGCTCATATAGTGCACATTGTCTGCTACAGAAGCGTCACAAAACGCCTATATTTGGGGAAACGGGAGGGGATTTTCTCTTTATAATCCAATTTCAATCGATTCTTGAAATGATGTTGGTGCTCTTCGAGAAACCGTTTATATTATAAAGGATTGTTTTGTTTTATTTGGTTTTTTCGCCGTTTTCAACATTATTTCTATTATATCACGTCATAAGTAATAACTTATACATGTTCCCTTCGGTAAACAAACCAGTGGTAGGCTAGGAAATGTGCTAAAAACGTGACCGCGATGACTGCGGATCGGACCCGGGACGCCCTGTTTCAAACTCCCGACGCTAACCACTTGACAACGGCGGATTCCTTATTAGGGTTGTAGGCCGTCTCCAACCGTATATCAGTTATATATCGGTAAAACAATGTGTTTGTTTGGTTTGTATCCTGATTTACTCCGCTTTCAACATTTCTTAAGTTATATCACGGCATTTGTTGTTGGTAATTTACCATTACTACTGGTTCTTTTATGCTGACACCAGCGAGTCGTAAGTAGTAATGATAACAGCGCAGTCCTGACTGCTAAGAAGGCAAAACAATTACTTTCATTTGTATTTAAAGTCATTTGTATGACCTGGACGGGGTCGAAACAACGACATCATGGACCAGAGGCGGACGCTCTACCAATACATCACCTATGTGGTCCGACAAATAAGACTTTCATCAAAGATCCCTAGATAACTAAACAGTTCAATGCTTGGAAATGTGCCTTGTCATAAAACGGGACACACTCGTGATCAAAGCAAGCAGGAATCGAACCCGAGACACCCGTCCCCAACTCATCATAATTAGCCATTCGGCCACGGCAGATACAACCCGATCAACAGTTGATTTCTCAATCGGTAACGGCGAGGGGTGTCAATCAGCGAGTTTTGAGCTCGGCTCGTTATTCTTTTGGACACTTAACAGTAGTCAAGTACTCACCCTTAGTCATTCCCTCTATTTATCATAGTCTTTAACTAAAACTGTTTTTATGTCGTCTACAAGGGTTTCTGTTAGTCACGCCTATATCGGATTAAGTGTTTTCTTCTTATGGTATTTGTTGGGACAGATACAAGGCATACGTGTCACTGTCACAAACACGTGACACTATCCTTAGTCACGCCCCTATAGATTAAAGTGTTTCCCTAAATGAAGATAATTATTGAGGCGTCAATAAGTAGTCTACAAAAGGCAATGCCATATGTACATAAAACATTCTTTGTTACGCCCCTATATAATAAAGTGTTTCACTAAGTTATTGTATTTATTGCGGCGTCTATAAGTTGCCATTACGGGTCATAATGTCATTCATACGCAACACATTCTTTGGCACGCCCCTTTAGAATAAAGTGTTTCCCTAAATGATGATATTTATTGAGCCGTCTATAAAGGTCAATGCCATACATACGTTACAGCATCCTCAGACACAACCCTATATAAAAAAGGTGTTTCCCTAAAGCGCCCAAAGACGTATGCTGGATGCATAAGCGCACAAAGTAGTTTGCTGGATGCAGAAGCGCTAAAACCCGTCTACTGGATGTAGAAGCGCCAAAAATAATTTGCTGGATGCAGAAGAGCCAAACGTCTTCTGCTGGATGCAGAAGCGCCAAACGTCGTCCGCTGGATACAGAAGCGCCAAACGTAATCTGCTAGATGCAGAAACACCAAACGTTGTCTGCTAGATGCAAAAGCGCCAAACGTCTTCTACTGGATGCAGAATCGCCCAAAGTCGTCTGCTGGATGCTGAAGCTCCAAACGTCTTCTGCTGGATGTAGAAGCGCCAAAAGTCGTCTGCTGGATGCAGAAGCGCCAAAAATAGTATGCTGGGTGCAGAAACGCCAAACGTCTTCTGCTGGATGCAGAAGCGCCAAAAGTCGTCTGCTGGATGCAGAAGCGCCAAACGTCGTCTGCTGGACGCAGAAGCGCCAAAAGTAGTCTGCTGGATGCAGAAGTGCCAAACGTCTTCTGCTGGATGCAGAAGCGCCAAAAGTAGTCTGCTGGGTGCAGACGCGCCAAAAGTAGACTGCTGGATGCAGAAGCGCCCAAAGTCGCCTGCTGGATGCAGAAGCGCCAAACGTCGTCTGCTGGATGTAGAAGCGCCAAACGTTGTCTGCTGGATGCAGTAGCGCCAAACGACTTCTGCTGGATGCAGAAGCGCCCAAATACGGCTGCTGGATGTAGAAGTGCTCAAAGGTATCTGCTGGATGCAGAAGCGTCCAAAGTCGTCCGCTGGATGCAGAAGCGCCAAACGTAATCTGCTGGATGCAGAAGCGCCAAACGTTGTCTGCTGGATGCTTAAGCGCCATACATTGACTGATAGGTGCAGAAGCGCTAAATGCTGTCTGCTGGATGCAGAAGTGCCAAACATCTTCTGCAAAAGCGCCAAACGTTGTCTGCTGGATGTAGAAGTACCAAATGTAGAATGCTGGATGCAGAAGCGCCAAAAGTCGTCTGCTGGATGCAGAAGCGCCAAAAGTCGTCTGCTGGATGCAGAAGGGCGAAAAACTGTCTCCTTGATGCAGAAGTGCCAAACATCTTCTGCTGGATGTAGAAGCGCCAAAAGTCGTCCGGTGAATGCAGAAAGGTAAAAAGCTGTCTGCTGGATGCAGAAGTGCCAAACATCTTCTACTGGATGTAGAAGCGCCAAATGTAGACTGCTGGATGCAGAAGTGCCAAACGTCTTCTGCTGGATGCAAAAGTGCCAAACGTCTTCTGCTGGATGCAAAAGTGCCAAACGTCTTCTGCTGGATGCAGAAGTGCCAAACGTCTTCTGCATGATACAAAAGTGCCAAACGTCTTCTGATGGATGCAGAAGCCCTAAAAGTAGTATGCTGGATGCAGAAGTGCAAAAAGGTCTTCTGCTGGATGCAGAAGCGCCAAACGTCTTCTGCTGGATGCAGAAGCGCCAAAAGTAGTCTGCTGTGTGCAGAAGCGCAAAGAAGTAGCCTGCATGTACTTCACATTATCCGGTAGGGGACGCAAGATAAGTCAACTAACGTATTCCCCTCTCGGTTAGTCACGCAGGAATTATCAATAAAAACGGTATACTGTTTGTCCCCGATTAGTTCTTGAAGGTGTTTAAAGCTGGCGCATTTACCACAGTTTATTTCATGCATTGATAACTCCTGAAGAGAAGAAGTTCTTGCGGATGAGTTTCTTGCACACATTTGTTATATAACTTCAATGCATGACCACGTGTAATGTTTTTATCAAGATTATTTTATTAAGACAAAGAAGTTACTAATTTGAGGAGACTAGTTTAGATTCAGATCAGAAAGCGCTTGCGCTCAGTCTGATCTGGCTCTGTACTGTTCACGAATTATTCATAGAGAGTTCAAATAACATATATAGAGAAGTAGCCTTTTGATTTCATAGCATGAATTCGCAGACCGGTCTGTTTTCAACACGTGTTATTGTTAAGTTAACTCTTTCTCTGCCAAAGGCAATTAAGGGCCGTTGCAAACATCGCGGACCCAGGTTAGACAGCTCGTGCAAAGCTATCTCTCCTGAAATAATCTGCATTGTTTGCCATTAAGAACTTGTATTTAACCAAATTTCCTGTAGGACGAAAAGTGAAGTGGTCCAATTTTCAACATAGAAGAGTCGACCTTGTGAAATTCGGCAGTACTTTTTTCATCAAGTATAATTATTACGTAACAATTGGTTTTCACAGAGTACCACTAATCTATTTATAGAAATGGTTTCGGGGAATTGTAGAATGTCAACACTCCTATTAAGGCATTCGGGTTCATGAAATATTTACAATACATAAAGACATAATGGAAATTACCCGTTCTAATTGAGCCAGTTATTGGGGGGAAAAGTAACTACTTGGTTTTTATGAACAGTCTAAATCGAGATCGTTATGAACGCGTTTTTCCTTTTGCCAATATGTTTTCAGCCCTTATTAATTAAAACACTTTCATATATATGTTTATAGATACATGTAGATGTTTTCCATAGTTTTGCTTAGGTGCGTTCAGCGTTGTCTGTTGTAGATTTGTTTATAGGTTTAAAAGGGTTAAATTGAATAGCACAGATGCGTGGACAGAGCGTCCGTGCCTGCGGGTTCGATCCCCGGTCGGGTCATACCAAACACTTTAAAAATGGTAAATATGGCTGTCCGGCGTAGCGCTAAGGGTTGCGGGGTTACAATTACGTCGGACTGGCTGGTGTCTGGATAAACGTAAAAGTAGTACTGGTAACTTACCCAGGAAACGCCGATATATATAACTGAAACATTGTTAAAAGCGGCGTAAAATACCAAACCATCAATCATATGAAGATTGGAGATCAAAGGTCTTGAAGCAGTCCCCTAAAGCACAAGTGTAACAGAACGGCGTACGATATTTCATTTGTGTTAACGAGTACATCCGAGGTCATCCGACTGGTTTTCAGAACGGCCGTCAGTCCGCCCGGCTGTCCGTCTTTCTGTCCTTCCTTCCGTGTACCCTTCTGCCATTCTGACCGTCCGTCTGTCTTTACATGTTTTTGCAATGTCGAACCACGATAGCTCAGACAGAATCTACGAGAAGGCTATCTACACAATAGAGTTTCGAACCACGGATTGGTCATTCATTTTTCCTATAAGTTCATTGTGACTAACGTCATTTGTTTCGAGCAAAGACGCTAAATAGTCTATGTGGGGAGGTGGCCAGTGGCCTGGAAGCATGTTGTGTGTATTACCGGTTCGAGAAAGCCATGGAAAACACGTTAGATGAACTTACTGCCGTGATATCACCGAAATCGCCACTTCAATCAATCAATCAATCAACCAACCAATTAAGCAATCAATCAATCAATCCATCCATCAAGTAAGCAAGCAAGAAATCAATCAATCAATCAATCAATCAAGCAAGCAATCAAGCAATTGTTTTTGCAAAGCATTTTGATTTAACATTTCTACGTTGTATGTTCTTTAACTCTACAATACTTATTGTACAAACTAATTTACTTATATAAATGTACACAACTATTGCAGTTGTATTGGTCTATTGGATCATGTTTTCGGATACCAGCACAGCAACATTATACTGTTAACTCAGAATATGGAAGGCCTTTACTGTCATATGCTGTTGGTTTGTATTATACGCAGTACATTTTCAACTATTCGAGGTACATAATTCATTTGACATGGTACATTATTCATGATATGCAGTGCCTTTTCCGTTGTATATGGTGGTAGTTTAATAATATGAAGTAACAACTTCATATGTAATACATGTACATACAACATTATATGCAGTGCAAATGACTTTATATGCAGTCAGTGTTTCGTTACAAGTGGTAGTATTTTGATTATATGCAGTAGTTTTACCTTTATACGTTTACATGTTGGTTAATAGGTGTGATACATGTTTACATATTTGAAGTGATTGCGAATAAGTCTATACGTGTTGAATTATAACTTGTGTGTTCATAAAAAGCGTTGTACGAAATGCATTTAGCAATATACATGGTAGAAACGGCATTTTCCTTTTCATTATGTTCGGTCCGTACTAGTATACATTGTGTTTATAGCTTTATATGCTGTGCATTTTACATTGTGATGATGGTACTTTCCGCCATTCTACGGAATTATTTCCGGAAAATACCGATTAACACCGTCTACGCCAGCGTTGTTTGTAAACGGCGACCGTACTGTGACCCCAACAAGTATACAACATATATAACCAAGAATATATATGCAAATCACTGTAAATAAAATTATAATTATTGAAAGGAATTTAAAACATTGTAGCAAAAGTAGAAATTACCTACGAAATATAATTTCACCTTTTGTCACGATGTTTTCAAATGTCGTCTGCTGCATATACGTTAATAAGCGTCTGTAACCTGGAAATGGTTAAATCGTTTCCATCGATTCGAATGTCTGCATTATTCTCATGTAAATCATTGAATTGATTCTGAGTATTAAATAATTTGAATCTAAATTTGAGTTTGTTTATCCGTAAAACTGAGAGGCATTTATGGAAATAATTATCCGTCCGACCTGCTGGCTGACTGTCTGTCTGCTGTCTGTCTTTCTTTTTGTCTCTTCTTCTTGTTCTCTTTCTCTCTCTTTCTCTTTTCCTCTATGTCTGTCTGTCTGTCTCTGTCTGTCTGTCTGTCTGTCTGTCTGTCTCTCTCTCTCTCTCTCTCTCTCTCTCTCTCTCTCTCTCTCTCTCTCTCTCTCTCTCTCTCTCTCTCTCTCTCTCTCTCTCTCTCTCACTCCCTCTGTCTCTCTGTCTGTCTCTCTTTCGTTATCTCTGTAGGTCTGTCTGGCCGTGAGAGTGTCACGGTGGCCGTGAGTGACGGTGGACGTGAGAGAGTGACGGTGGCCGTGACTGAGACGGTGGCTCCGAGTATGTGCTGGTGACTGTGTGTGGGTGGCTATGAGAGAGTGATGATGGCTGTGACAGAGTGATGATAGCTGTGACAGAGTGATGGTGACTATGAGTATGGGTGGCTGTGAGAGAGTGATGGTAGCTGTGATCTGGTGGCTGTGAGAGAGTGATGGTGGCTGTGAGTGGGTGGCTGTGAGTTGGTAGCTGTGAGAGATTAATGGTAGCTGTGAGTCGGTGGCTGTGAGAGAGTTATGATAGCTGTGAGATAGTGACGTTGGCAGTGAGTGATGGTGGACGTGAGAGAGTAAGTACTGGTGACCGTGTGTGGGTGGCTGTGAGAGAGTGATGATGGTTGTGACAGAGTGATGATGGCTGTGACAGAGTTATGATAGCTGCGAGATATTGATGGTAGCTGTGCGTGGGTAGCTTTGAGAGAGTGATGGTGGCTGTTGGTCTGTGGCTGTGAGACAGAGATGGCTGCTGTGAGAGTGGTGTGATGATGGCTGTGAGAGAGTGATGATGGCTGTGAGTAGGTGCCTGTGAGAGAGATATGGTGACTCAGGCTGAATAGAGCAGGATGAATGAAGTGTGGTTGGGTCAGACAGAGTGCATGAGTGACTGAGGTTGTAAGAGGAATGAGACTGAATTCAGAGCGTATTGCTGAATATAGCATAATGTAAGTTTTCAATACCATTTATACTATAAATTATATAGATGGAGTATAATGTTTTCATCTCGTCTGCAGCAGATTTATTTTTTATGGGAAACAATGCACCGGATAAGAACAAATAAATCAGAAATAGGAGTTTTTCTATGTTTTCTTATAAAGTTCGGACATTGTCTCAATACATTTTAAAACTTATTTATAAGGTAACTTATCCCCTGCAGATGTGCAGTGCACACTAACCATGACTCTAGCATGCTGTTTTTTGGAGAATGTATTTCATTTATCTTTCCACGTTCTCACTTATTATATGACTTTCTCGAATGCAACACATGGTTGTTCTTTCACCAAGCTGAGTATACTTTGTCTGGAGCGACCGACTTTCTTTCCGTCTGTTTGACCATATGTTCGTCACGGTTTGTATTCATTGGTCTAAACGCTGTTTCTGTTTTGGCAGATTCATTTCATCGTCACACTTATACATTGTGATCAGGAGAACGATCCAATATTTCGAACATAAATATGATGTGAGTTTATTAGGTATAATCTCTATTTGCCAATGTTTTCTTCGGCCATTGTCTGAGTAAATTTTCAATGCATCAATTTCAAACTTGGTTTATAGGAAACCTATGACCTGCAGATGTGAATTGCACAACAAACATAACTCTAGCATGCTTTCGACAGCATGATCCCAATATACAGTGTGGATATGTAGTGTCAACTGAACAGGAAATATTAGGCTTAATGGTCGCTGCTCGGTTATTAGCAAGCAATTCGTGTTGTTTCAAACATATCTGCTTTGGTTGTGTTAACATGCCGATGATAAATTGTTGACAACGTGTATCCATATACACTATCTCATATTTTTTCAACTTACAGACACCTCTTTACCATCAATGCTTTCAGCACTTTGATTGAATTCATATTCGGTAATTTCCGAAATCATTCCGAAGAATGCCGAAAGTACGATCCTCGTAATGAAAAATGCACCGCATATAAAGATAAATCTACTGTATATTAATCAAACTACCACCACATGGTTTGGAAAAATGACTGCATATAATGTCATTTGAACTGTATATAATGTTGTTTGTATTGCATATAATGTTGTTTGTATTGCATATGATTTGTTTGTACACCACATAAAGATTATTCTAGTGTATCTACACACTTTTGCACTGCATATTATTAAATAACCACCATGTATAACAGAAAAGGCACTGCATATCATGCAAACTGTACCATGTCAAATGAAATATGTACCTCGTATACGTGAAAATGTACGGCGTATAATACAATACAACATATTAAGACAGTAAAGACGTTCCATATCCGAATATACACATACACAAAAGTTCCTAGTTGCGTGTGGTTAACGGTTCAAGTATATCATATGGGCCATCGCACGAGAAAACCTACATTATGGACTCTGCGTAATGTAAATCTAACCTATGAAGACGAGGTTCTACTTTCTCGGTCGTGTGAACATTTATGCTTGTTAGAATATGCCAAAATATCGATAACAATATGTCCCTCGAAAGAGAGATTTCTACAAATATAATCGAAAACTTAAAAGTTTTCCCACATGAAGACGCTCTTTGATGTCTATAGTTTGGCATTGATGTCTTCTGTTGCATATGTGAACACACTAAAGGTTACATTTGAATGAAACATGTTCCCTTACTTTAGTTTAAGTTTATCTTATTTTTTATTTTAATTGATTTTTACGTCGTTTTCAACATTATTTCAATAATATCACGGCGACAGTTTACTTCTTCATGTTTCATGAGTTAACACACCTGTACAAAGCTAGCAAATGTGACTTGCCCAAGTGCACTCAACAGTGAAGACATTGACCTAAACAGTTACATCACAGGATCGCTCAATCTTGACGTAGTGTTTAGGTATTTTCAATAGGGTAGGATTACTTTTCAAATTTAATTTACTACGACTTTAGTTTTCCGTAAAAATGTCGCAATGTATATTTCACCCGGCAGATTATACTCTTCAAAGAATTTTAATTGAATTGATGTTTTACACCGTTGTCAACGTTATATCAAGGCGACAGTTCACTAATTCATGATCCCTGGGTAAACAAACCAGTACTAGGCTAGGAAATGTGCCGTGTCGAAGGACACTCCACCATGACGTGCCGCGACATTGGATCGAACCCGGGACGCTCGGTTTCAAATACCCGACGCTAACCACTCGAACACGGCTGTTCCAAGAAATCCGAGGTATCTTGCATGGAACCTATATTCAGTTTTAAATTGGTTAAGAAAATGTCAGTCATCTCGCGATAACTGGAATACATCATTTAACTCTAACCGTTTCCTGCGAGGAATCTGTGTTTTGAAAATAGCCTAGCAGCAGAACTGCTGTTGTGCTGTTTTCTTGTTATGGTTAAAACCTGGCTTGTTTTTTATAATCAATTATTTAAATATAAATTAATTACGAATCTGAAAATACATAAATTAATCTAGATTTAAACAATGGATCGCTCGAACAAGTCGATATCTGGAAGTAATTTATTGGCCCCCTTCGACTTCGAGTTAAATTAAACATATTTATTCATTCAGTTGAAGCAATATACAAGTTTATGTTGGCATTGTTACAAAGTAGTAGATGAATGGATCAGAAAACAAGCACAATATGCTTATATTAATTCCTCTTCTTGTTGGCTATATATACATATAGACATTTGCCAATTAGAGTTAATGTTATAGATTTGATAATCATAGTGTTAACTGAAAGATCAAAACGTTGAAAATTTGGTATATTATCTTGTTTTGCTTTGTGTCACCTGGTCACCCCCACACCTAAAAAGGAAACGTAGTCCTCACTACAGTTCGATGTAGATCAATATTCAAATCTCTGACTAGCAGATATATAGTTTTGAACACGCTGGAATACAACAACATTGTCTTTAAATGACATATTTTCGTTGCCAAAAAGTAAATTGTCTACCAATGAATGGCACAGGAGTTCATTGAAATACCTCCCACGTAAGTGGTGGTATCTTGGGCATGTTAGCAAGTAATGCGATGTTGTCCCTAGAGCCCCCACATTCACAAAGCGGAGATGGTATGATGTTTTTTCGGAAAAGGTCATAGTGCAGATTGCTACAACCAAGTCGTAGTCGACAGTGATGAATTTGATCTAGTCTTTTACCAAAATTATATAGCGGCGATGATCTAGATGAACGCTTCTTTAATGATGTTTTGAATTGGCTTAAAGTCGGTGCGTTCCTAATGTTAGAAGTTAGTGAATTCCATTTTCTGATAGTGGAGGGTAGAAACGACAATGCATAGCATTGAGTATTTGTTTGAATGACTGGAATTTCTGTTGTGTTCCTGAGGTGGTAAGTTCGAACACGGTTTGGTGTAATTAGATTTGAGAGGTAGGAAACTGTAAGATGGTTCTTCATCTTGTAAAATTGAATAAGTATGTTGACGTCTACGTCGTGCTAATGTTTCTCAGTTAAGGTCGGTCAGTAATCGCTCGATATTGCATAGTTTTGTGGAACCAGAAACAATTCGGGCCGCTTCCATTTGAATATGTTCAATGTCAGCTTTAAGTTGTTGGGAACAGTTGTCCCAGACGATATCGCCGTACTCCAGGAGAGGTCGTATAAAAGAAAAGTACATTGTTTCAAGGCTAGTACGACTTAAAATTGTTCGTAGTCTTCTGAAAATACCTATCCTTTGCCATGCCTTGTTGACAGTTGTTGATAAATGTGATGTCCATTTAGCATCCTCAGAAAAAGTGAGACCTAAATGCTTGTGGATTTTGACTTAGGCGATTAGAACGCCGTTTAAATATTAGGTTTGGGTGATTGACCTTTTTCTTTTTACGTGAGAATAATAAGGATTCGGTTTTGGATGGGTTAAACGTGACCAGCCATTATCGAGACCAGGAAAGCATTCTAGAGAGGTCATCGTTAAGAGTTACAGAAGATGTAGTTGGGTCATCCAGAATTATATAGAGACTTGTATTATCTGCAAATAAACGTAAATTTGCATTGATATCTTGGACGATGTCGTTAATGTATACTAAGAAGAGAAAGAGTCCCTAGAATAGATCCTTGTGGGACCCCTGTGTTTACTTTTGACCAGGATGATGACGTGTTTGCTATTACTACACGATGCTTGCGATAAGCAAGATACGAAGATACCAATAGCAGAAAGTTTACATAGAAGACCCTTATGCCAAACTCTGTCAAATGCTTTGGATATATCACAAAAGACAGATCGGACCTCTTTTCCTTCGTCTAGCGCAAGGCAGACCTCGTTGTAAATATAAACGAGTTGATTTGTAGTGGAGTCACCTTTGACAAAACCAGACTGGAGACTTGAAAGAATGTTATTAGAACTAATATAATTATAAAGGTGTTTGTTTATGCAACGTTCCATGAGTTTCCCAAGACAACTTAAGAGTGATATTGGTCTGTAGTTCGAAGGTTTGGATGGGTCCGACTTTTTGAATATTGGGCTAACATTTGCTGTTTTCCAGTCCGAAGGAAAATGCGAAGAGGAAAGTAATTTGTTAAAATATTTTGAAAGAGGAGCGGCGAGCTCGTTTACGCCTTCCTTAATAAGTCTTGGGCTTATACAATCAGGACCACTAGCCTTAGATGGATTAATTGCAGCAATTGCATCTTTGACATCCTGAGGCGATATCGTTAGCTGGGAAAGAACATATTCTGTTTGTTAAGGCATGGTTGGTAAGACATGTTTCCAGTCGTCAATTGTTGATTGAAGACAAAGATAATTGTTTAGAAGTTCGGCCTTTTCTATGTCTGTTGAAGCCTCTATACCATGTTCAATTAGAGTCGGAATTGAGGCGGAAATCTGTTTGTTTGTAAGACGCTTAACAAGGGTGAACCATTTTTTAACAGTAATATGTTCCGAGTCAATCTGAGTAGTTAACTTGTCAAGAAATTCTTTCTTGTGTTTACGTACCATTTGAGTTGTTTGGTTACGTATGAGCCTAAAATGTGTCCAAGCCTCAGCTGTATTAGTAAGTTTCGCGAGTAAGTGAGATTTCCTACGTAAGCGTATTTGTTGTCGTAAATAGCTACTGATCCAGGGGACATCCGCTGGCCTAATGGTAACTTCTCTATTAGGAACACTAGCGTTCGCTGCAGATATTATTTTACTGGTAAGACATGCAGGTACATCGTCTAGTTCTTGGGTTTCTATAATAGTATCCCAATTTATTAACGGTAAATTATTTCAGTATCTATTGAAGTCCCCTTGATCATACAACCATATCCGATGCTTATGATTGGTTTGTTTAGGTTTCGAAAACTTGAGAACAGTAACAATAGGACAATGAAAACGAACTAAATTAGGGATAAATGGTTCCGCGACAAAGCTTGTAATGACATGATATGTTTTTTTAACAATCATAAGGTTAATAAGGGAATGGGAGTGTTCAGTAAATTGTGTTGAGTCCTTAATTAGTTGATGAGCGTTGTATGAATCAATAAGTTTACTCATTTCATTGACAGGATTTGCATTTAAATTGACATTGAAGTCGCCAGTTAGTAGTATGTTAGTTTCTGTTTGGCTAAAGGCTAAGTCAATACTATGTTCCATTAATGACCAATAGGCATTATTGGCATCGGATGGGCGATAGAGGCCACCGACTAAAAGTTTACGTTGGTTGACCCTAAGCTTTAACCAAATAGCTTCCAGTCCGTCAACCCCTAAGTCTGTGCGTTCCTTTGAATATAGACCTTCTCGAACGTAGATTGCTACTCCACCACCGAGACGGTTCGTCCTATCGCTGCGGAAAGGTTGATTAAAATTTGCTATATGAAGATCATCATTTGAGACTTAAGGAGTAAGCCAAGTTTCTGTGAAGACAAGTATGTCATAGGGTTGTGCTTCAACTGATAAAATATATATTTTCGACTTCAGACTTTGAATATTAAGATGCTTAATTGAAAGTCCATTTTGTGTGGCTTCTGAATTAGTATTTACTGAAATGTCGGACTGGTTAGCTATATTGGGACCAGGATTTGTCTCCACATCTCCAGCAATCGTAATGAGTAATCGAAAGACCGAAATAGAATTGCTCTTAAAAATATCTGACAAAAGAAGCATATGTTGGAATTGTGCCATCAGCGTGCTCAGCCGATCGAATACACTAGGTTCATGTGTATGCATATATAATAACATTAATTACGGTGGGTAAAAATCGAACGACTTTACCTCGTGTACCGACCGGAAGTGAGATTTAAAAACATAATCATACATACAAAATAATGAAGAAACCCCCCAGGAATTGGAGCGACTTCGAGTTATCGCGACTCCAAGGAATTGAGCATGAATCAATTGGTTACTAGAATTCGAAGTAATGTATGGGCCCCCTTCGACTTCGAGTTATCATGCGACTACTGTATTAAGTTTTTGAAATAAAAGCAGTCATTGTCGTGTTGCCGATCAATTCTGAATCACACATGCTAACCACCACTCGGCCACGGTGTATTAAATCTACAGATGAGAGTCGTCGAGACGCAATAACTTCCATCGGTTATGTCTTACGGCTGTCGAGTTATCTGCATTAAGGTTTGGAAAGACACGTAATTATTGTTCTGCTAACGTCTACAAAAGCGTTTGTTTTATTGGTTGTTAATGCAATCTATTTCTTCATGATTTCTGGGTAAGCAAACCAGAACGAGGCTGAAAATTGTGACCTTATCCAAGGTCAATCCATCATGAACGACGCGAGCGGGGATCGTAACCAGAACTCCCGATTCCGAATCCCTTAGGCTTACCACTCGGCCATGGCGGAAACCTTCTATAGAGGAGAGTCACCCAGGCGCAATAACTCCCTCGGTAATGTCTTCCTCGAATCCATACTTTGACAGTTCACCTAGCCAAGCCAGTCTGTCTCACACCATTATTACACACAACACATCAAGGTTAGAAATTGACCTTTATTAATGAATAATCAATTGGTATAAAGCCAAAAAAATGTGTTTATATTGTGTTTTACGTCCCTTTTAATAAAAGCAGTTATTTTTTACGGCGTTTCCTATGTGAGTTAACAGCACTACTGGTACATTTATCCTGACGTTAGTCAGATAGTCGCAAATACTTACTCCACAAACCTTAGCGCCAAAGAGGGAAAGCCATTACTACAGTTTTAAAGTCTATGATATGACCCTGCTGGAGATCGAACGCGCAACTTACAGCACCCTACTTCTGAGCGCCAAGGATGGATATCTATTACTACCAGTTGGAAGGTTTCTGCTTTGATCCAGCCGGAGATGGAACCCGCGTCCTTTCGCACCAGAGGCAGAAGCTATACAACAACAGTATTGCAACATTCGGCATACCGGGGTCAGATAAAAGAACCTTGTTGCGCAAAATGCCCAATAAAAAGGGCACTTTGAAAGCGGCTAGTATTTCACTACATCGGGATATGACGTTAGATAGACTTCGGGATTATTACGTCTAAACAGTTTCTAAAATCAACCGAAATCCATCGTAAATCCAACGTCGGGGTCCATCGTATATACAACGTCAAGCAAACGTATGTTGGTTACTGGGATCAAACATTGACCTTTATTAATGTATAAACCCCAATCGTCTATACAACGTCAAGCAAACGTATGTTGGTTACTGGGATCAAACATTGACCTTTATTAATGTATAAACCCCAATCGTCTATACAACGTCAAGCAAACGTATGTTGGTTACTGGGATCAAACATTGACCTTTATTAATGTATAAACCCCAATCGTCTATACAACGTCAAGCAAACGTATGTTGGTTACTGGGATCAAACATTGACCTTTATTAATGTATAAACCCCAATCGTCTATACAACGTCAAGCAAACGTATGTTGGTTACTTGGATCAAACATTGACCTTTATTAATATATAAACCCCAATCGTCTATACAACGTCAAGCAAACGTATGTTGGTTACTGGGATCAAACATTAACCTTTATTAATGTATAAACCCCAATCGTCTATACAACGTCAAGCAAACGTATGTTGGTTACTGGGATTAAACATTGACCATTATTAATGTATAAACCCCAATCGTCTATACAACGTCAAGCAAACGTATGTTGGTTACTGGGATCCAACATTGACCTTTATTAATGTATAAACCCCAATCGTCTATACAACGTCAAGCAAACGTATGTTGGTTACTGGGATCAAACATTGACCTTTATTAATTAGTCCTAAACCCCAATAGTTTTGCAATTTGGAACACGGCAAGTATTTCGATTTGGTGACATCGCTATCCAAAGGATTTCTCTCTCTCTCCGATTCTGCAGTGATGGATTCGCTACACTATCTGTTCTAGTAATTCGATTATCCCCTCCCCACTTCTACATCATTTCATTACCATTTACCTACACGCATCTGTCTGAAATAATTCCGGTAACAGTAAGAAATTACTTGTCTTGAGAACCTTTACCTACACGCATCTGTTTGAAATAATTCCGGTAACAGTAAGAAATTACTTGTTTTGAGAACCTTTACCTACACGCATCTGTCTGAAATAATTCCGGTAACAGTAAGAAATTACTTGTATTGAGAACCTTTACCTACACGCATCTGTCTGAAATAATTCCGGTAACAGTAAGAAATTACTTGTCTTGAGAACCTTTACCTACACGCATCTGTCTGAAATAATTCCGGTAACAGTAAGAAATAACTTGTCTTGAGAACCTTTACCTACACGCATCTGTTTGAAATAATTCCGGTAACAGTAAGAAATTACTTGTATTGAGAACCTTTACCTACACGCATCTGTCTGAAATAATTCCGGTAACAGTAAAAAATTACTTGTCTTGAGAACCTTTACCTACACGCATCTGTTTGAAATAATTCCGGTAACAGTAAGAAATTACATGTTTTGAGAACCTTTACCTACACGTATCTGTCTGAAATAATTCCGGTAACAGTAAGAAATTACTTGTATTGAGAACCTTTACCTACACGCATCTGTCTGAAATAATTCCGGTAACAGTAAGAAATTACTTGGATTGAGAACCTTTACCTACAGGCATATGTTTGAAATAATTCCGGTAACAGTAAGAAATTACTTGTATTGAGAACCTTTACCTACACGCATCTGTCTGAAATAATTCCGGTAACAGTAAGAAATAACTTGTATTGAGAACCTTTACCTACACGCATCTGTCTGAAATAATTCCGGTAACAGTAAGAAATTACTTGTCTTGAGAACCTTTACCTACACGCATCTGTTTGAAATAATTCCGGTAACAGTAAGAAATTACATGTTTTGAGAACCTTTACCTACACGTATCTGTCTGAAATAATTCCGGTAACAGTAAGAAATTACTTGTATTGAGAACCTTTACCTACACGCATCTGTCTGAAATAATTCCGGTAACAGTAAGAAATTACTTGGATTGAGAACCTTTACCTACAGGCATATGTTTGAAATAATTCCGGTAACAGTAAGAAATTACTTGTATTGAGAACCTTTACCTACACGCATCTGTCTGAAATAATTCCGGTAACAGTAAGAAATTACTTGTATTGAGAACCTTTACCTACACGCATCTGTCTGAAATAATTCCGGTAACAGTAAGAAATTACTTGTATTGAGAACCTTTACCTACAGGCATATGTTTGAAATAATTCCGGTAACAGTAAGAAATTACTTGTATTGAGAACCTTAACCTACACGCATCTGTTTGAAATAATTCCGGTAACAGTAAGAAATTACTTGTCTTGAGAACCTTTACCTACACGCATCTGTCTGAAATAATTCCGGTAACAGTAAGAAATTACTTGTCTTGAGAACCTTTACCTACACGCATCTGTCTGAAATAATTCCGTTAACAGTAAGAAATTACTTGTCTTGAGAACCTTTACCTACACGTATCTGTCTGAAATAATTCCGGTAACAGTAAGAAATTACTTGTATTGAGAACCTTTACCTACGCGCATCTGTTTGAAATAATTCCAGTAAAAGTAAGAAATTACTTGTATTGAGAACCTTTACCTACAGGCATATGTTTGAGATAATTCCAGCAAAAGTAAGAAATTACTTGTATTGAGAACCTTTACCTACACGCATCTGTCTGAAATAATTCCAGTAAAAGTAAGAAATTGCTTGTCTTGAGAACTTTTCCCCACTTCTAAATTATTTCATAATCCTTTTCAGCACGCATCTGCAAATGACGACGTTTGTTAAAATATTCTGGTTCAAGTAAGATATTATATGATTAAAGCACTATTCAATAATTTCCTTCTTTTATAGAGATTGTCCATAATTCTGACCATATATTTTAAAAGATGTGTTGTAAAGGGGAATGGTTTAATACCAAGCTCATAACGAGAATGTTTTCCTTTTGCCTTAATGATTTAAGCTCTATTCAATAATCATACTATCTTTTATAGGGATTGTCCATAATTTTGCCTATATATTTTAAAAGATTATTTGTAAATGGGAACGGTTTAAGACCGAGCACATCACGATCATGTTTTCCTTTTGCCTTAATGATTTAAGCTCTATTCAATAATCATACTATCTTTTATAGGGATTGTCCATAATTTTGCCTATATATTTTAAAAGATTATTTGTAAATGGGAACGGTATTAGACCGAGCACATCACGATCATGTTTTCCTTTTGCCTTAATGATTTGAGCTCTATTCAATAATCCTACTGTCTTTTATAGGGATTGTCCCTGATATAGCCTATATTTTTTCAGTTGTCTAATTAAGATTTATTGTAAAGGGGAAAGGTTTAAGCCTATCCCTCATACAACAATTCTGAAGCAGACGACTTTGAAATGATCAAGTCCAAAATATAGATATTCTCTATAAATGGTAGTTTAATTATTGAATAGAATTGAAATCATTGTGGCAAATGATAAAATTGCTCATGATTATGAGCAATTTCTCCTTTTGCCACAATGATTTCAAAAGTTGTCTGCTGCAGAGGCGTCAGAAAGCGCCTATATGTGGGAAAAGGGTAAACTACAATCGAGAGGGGTTTTCTCTTTTTAATCCAATTGAAATCGATTCTTGAAATGAAGCTGAAGGTCTGTGCACTTCGAGAAACATTTACTGTACATTTACTGTACATTTACTGTACATTTACTGTACATTTACTGTACATTTACTGTACATTTACTGTACCGGTTTAACGCCGGTTTCCAACAGTATATCAGTTATATATCGGTAAATAGATTTGTTTCTGTCCTGTTTTACGCCGCTCTCAACATTTCTTAAGTAATATCACGGCGTTTTCTTGGTAATACACCAGTACTATTGGTCCAGTTATTCTAACACAAGCCAGTCGTAAGTAGTCGCAATGATAACACCACAATCCTGAGCGCTAAGAAGGCAAAGCATTGACTTTCATTTTTATATACAGTCATTTGTATGACCCGGACGGGGGTCGAATCCGCGACCTCGTGGACCACAGGCGGACGCTCTACCAATACATCACCTAGGGGGTCCGACAAATAAGACTTTCATCAAAGATCCCTAGATAATTAAACAGTGCAATGCTTGGAGAACAAAAATGCCTTGTCAAAAAACGGGACACCATCGTGACTACGGCAAGAAGGGATCGAACCCGAGACACCCGTCCCCAACTCATCATAACTAGCCATTCGGCCACGGCAAATTCAACCCCGATCAACAGTCGATTTCTTAATCGGTAACGGCGAGGGATGTCAATCCGCGAGTTTTGAGCTCGGCTCTTTATTCTTTTGGACACTTGACAGTAGTCAGTGTGACAAGCTTCATTCACCTCCCTTCATTGAGAAGATTTTAAAAATAGTAGTAATGGCTTTTCTCCTTGGCCATCAGGGTTGCGAGGGTTGGTATCACGAGCGCCTGACTGGTTTCAGGATGAATGGATCAGTAGTGCTGATAACGTACTCCGGAAACGCCGTGTTATAACTGAAACATGTTGAAAGCGGTGTAAAATACACCTAACAATTAATGAATCAAATCAAAGACCTAACAACACATTAGGTTATTAGGTCTTTGATCAAATCTTCATCGGTCTATAATTGTGCAGAAACTACCCAGTGACAGTCAAAGAATGATGTGTTGTGTGCCGTATATTACCGTTGAGGAATAGTCAGGATATACAGTAAGTGAGTAATCTATACAGTAATCTATACAATAATATATACAGTAATCTATACAGTAATCTATACAGTAATTTATACAGTAATCTATACAGTAATATATACAGTAATATATACAGTAATCTATACAGTAACCTATACAGTAATCTATACAGTAATCTATACAGTAATCTATACAGTAATCTATACAATAATATATACAGTAATCTATACAGTAATCTATACAGTAATCTATACAGTGATATATACAGTGATATATACAGTAATCTATACAGTAATCTATACAGTAATCTATACAGTAATATATACAGTAATATATACAGTAATATATACAGTAATCTATACAGTAATCTCACCGGAAACTATACAGTAATCTATACAGTAATATATACAGTAATCTATACAGTGATCTATACAGTAATCTATACAGTAATATATACAGTAATATATACAGTAATATATACAGTTTCTATACAGTAATCTATACAGTAACCTATACAGTAACCTCTACAGTAATCTATACAGTAATCTATACAGTAATCTATACAGTAATTTATACAGTAATATATACAGTAATCTATACAGTAATATATATATACAGTAATCTATACAGTTATATATACAGTAATCTATTAATCTATACAGTAATATATACAGTAATCTATACAGTAATATATACAGTAATATATACAGTAATATATACAGTAATATATACAGTAATCTATACAGTAATCTATACAGTAACTTATACAGTAATATATACAGTAATTTATACAGTAATTTATACAGTAATATATACAGTAATATATACAGTAATATATACAGTAATCTATACAGTTATATATACAGTAATCTATTAATCTATACAGTAATCTATACAGTAATCTATACAGTGATATATACAGTAATCTGTTCTCATTTTTTCCCACAATGTTTTCGACTCAATTTCTACTAATTATTGGTTTGCCCCGGGAGACTCGAAAACTGTTATCAGGGAAACGGTTTATAAAGTCTGTGACGGGCACTTGTTTTAGCCTACATGACATCTCAGAGAGATATGAGCCGTCCCGCGAGAAAACCAACATCGACTCGGATCAGCATAAGCATGCCACGCAGGCTTACCCGGATAGACACTTTTCGCCTCATGTGGATTTTCTGTTTCAGGAATCATTTCTCTATACCTCTACCCCCCTGCGACGGAATGTGTCTGCCCGGATCAGCCTGCGCAAATTGCGCAGGCTGATCTGGTCGATACATTACGCAGAGTCCATAATGTTTGTTTTCTCGAGGGACGGTTCATATTATGAAGCGGTAATTATTATACAATGTGTTTTAGTACGCAACATCCAGGGGCGTAGCTCCCTTTAGGCACATTTTTCTCAAAATGCCGCAAAATGCAGCTGCGTTGATAGACATCTGCGTAATGTATCGACCAGATCAGCCTGCGCTGTCCGCGCAGACTGATCCGGCCGACACATTCCGTCTTAGGGAGATAGATGTATAGAATAGTTATTCCTGAAACAGAAAATTCACAAATTGCTCATTATGAGCAATTTCTCCTTTTGCCACGTTTTCAAAAATTGACTGCTGCAGAGGTGTCAGAAAGCGTCTGTACGTGGGAATGGGTTGAAGAGACACAAGGAGACCAACCTGATGATTTTTGAGAAAGGAAGCATGATTTCCACATCCACCGCATCTGTCCGGCCTCTTCCACTCCCCAATGGCCACGCCTTCACGCCACGTCTTTTTAAACGAGAAGAATGACGTGTTGACCATGTGACAAATATCCAGACTCGTGTAATAGTGACAGAAATCTTCGTAGGACATCCTGAAATACGGATATTAAACCTTTCACATTTGAAGTGGCATTTTGATGTAATTATGGCAGCCATCTTTTTTAAAACATTGTGGCACAGGGAGATCTTAATGATGATAATCCATTTCTCCTTTTCAACTCCGTTCAATGATCGTACTTTCCTTTATTTTCCCTCATACGACAATTCTGCAGCAGACGACTTAGAACATATTTTGTCAAAAGATAGAAAAATCTCTATAATTGAATGGATAACCTATGACTTAAAGTGGAAAACATTGTGGCAAATAGAGAAATTGCTCGTTTTGAGCAATTTCTTCTTTTTTCGCTATGTTTTCAAAAAGCCATCTGCTGCAGAGGCTTCAGAAAGCGTGTATATGAGGGAAAGTGTTAATTGAGATTCCTTATTTCTGCCTTGATATTTACAAAGCTGTTGCTGCAAATTAACATATGAAGGAAAGGGTTAAGGGGGTTTATTTTTTAAACACTGTGCCTGCAACTACATAAGGAGAAAAAAATAGTAACATTTGAAATGTTTTGTATATATTGGAATAGGTTAACCCTTTCCCACCTATAGACACATTTTGACGCATCTGCAGCAGACAACTTTTAAAAACATTGTGGCAAATGGATTAATTGCTGATAATGAGCAATTTCTCCATTTTCCACAACGTTTTCAACTTTGTTCTTAATATAAACATTATGTGAATGTTTAGACTAATGGAAGTCAAGAATGTATGTGTGTTAAAAAATAAATGAATGCAGTCTTTTCCGGCAACATTGATGCCTTGCATCAACTTTCTCTTGTACTTCCCTTTAAAGAGATTTTCCTACTTTATGTGGGTATGTTTTCGTCTGCTGCAGATTTGCTGTATGTGGGAAAAGGTTAAAAATAAAATAATGTAAAAGCTGTTTACCAGAATTCTCCATTGTCATCAAATGTTAGGCCTAACTCTTTCTTCTGGCTCTCACTGACTTTGTTCCATTCCGGAGATCTGAAAGAAAGAAAAAAATATTTTGAGCAGTGTCCAAGAAATGGTGGCTTGTTACATTTGCAAACAGTGAAGTGCAAGATGAACCTGTGTATGTATATGCACATTCTAACCAGCACCTTGTCTGCCTATAATCAAGGCAAACAGATTAAACCAAGCCAATAACATAAATGCCAAATATTCCTTAAGGTCTGTCTCTAATCTGAGTATTAAATTGGAAAAGTCAAAAACAAATAAATGGAAAAAGTTTTTCACATATTCAGGGTCAGACCTATGGAACAAATTACCTCTTCATATACAAACATCGGAATCCCTACATACATTTAACCCTTTCCTCATATAGACCCTTTCTGACGCCTCTGCAGCAGACGGCTTTTTGAAAACATAGTAACAAAAGAAGAAATTGCACAAAACGTGCAATTTCTCCTTTTGCCACAATGTTTCCCACTTGTTGTCATAGGTTATCCATTCAATTATGGAGATTTTCTATTTTTTAACAAAATACATTCAAAGTCGTCTGCTGCAGAATTGTCATATGAGGGAAAGTGTTAAGTTAAATTGCTTTAAACATTTCACAGAACAATCACTGTTACATTTTATAATACTTCACTCTGTCGAGTAAATGTACATACAAATGGTTTCACTTAAATGAGGGCCTCATGGACGATTAGTTTTTGTAACAAAATGAGTTATTTTTACCCTCATAAAATAAATTTATTATTATTATTATTATTATTATATATGCTAAGTTCATCTTCTGATAAAAATCTTGCAGGATATCCCTACTTGTTCGCCAATATAACTTCAAATGATTCTTGTTTTTTATAATCATAATCTTGTATTAAAAGAATCATATCCATACCCATCACTCCACGCCCCTTTCCATTCAGTACCACCCCAGGGGTTCCTACATCGGACCATTTGAAGATGATCGCGGGCGAATATCGAAAATAACCCTGTCCCAAGTTTGATCTTCTTGACGGCTGTAATGCTGTAGGCATGACCTTTGACCAGACCACATGATAGTTCTGCTTCCATGTCATTGGCTGTTGCCTAAAAAAACATAAACTTAAAATCTTAACTCAGAAAAAAATAAAAATATTTCACCCCCCTAAAACTGCTTCTGAAAACTGAGCAGAAAATAGAAAATACTACAAACCGGATATTTACTAATGATCAATTTCACTTTTACTCTCCATGTATTGTATTCAGTCTAAATTTTGTATTGCTTTGAATTTGATTGACTCCAAAAATTAAATCAATCAAGTGAAGAGCTCCATAAGCAACGCATCCTGTCAATCCAGGGGTTATTAGTTCGAACACCAGCTTGAAAAAATTTCTTTGGGAAGTTTGACAAAAGTCATGTGACAAGCTTTATTCCTCTTCCACCTATGTGGGCAAACAGTTTATGTTGAAAGGCTGCCAGTTATTTGGAACAACTGTAGTGAGTGAAAAGTAGGAAACACATGGGTGGTTGAACTGGCCATCATGATATGGTGGAAAAAATGTTGAAATGGCATTATCAATTAACCCAAATATAAATATGCTGGACTTTAAACCACCAAAAGTTAGTATTATGTATCAGTCAAAGAGTTCAATCTTACAGCTATCGATGCACTGATCAAGGAATGGTTCTCTTTGGAATGTTTAAGAATTCGAAACAAATCTTTTTTCTTCTCCTCAGTTTCGTAGTCAGACAGATCGATACGCTCACCAACACCACCAGTCATATCAACTAATGCGTCTTTAGAATTTCCCGCCGTCAGCGATTCATAATCACCTGCTAGTCTGAAATTCAAATGGTTAGTTTCCGATTCAGTGGCTTTCATTAAACCCTCAGTAATTGTCAAGAAATTATACTAATAATAAGTATAATAACAACTTTATTTTATGAAATTATAGTTTACACTTTCCCACATACAAAGCATCTGCATGACAAGACTTTGAAAAAAGCTAGATAAAATAAAGGAAATATCTCTTAATGAAATAATAGTTTCTGGAATAAAGTAGACAACATTGTGGGAAAAGGAGAAACTGTTAATCATGAGCAATTTCTCCATTTCCTGATAAGTTTTTAAAGGTGAACTGCTGAAAACATGTCAAAATATTTCTGTTTGTGGGAAAAGGGCATATAATGTGAAGAGAAAGATATTTTTGTCATTCACTTACTTTGCGTAGGCCTTTTCCAACAATGCAGACCAAAATTCATTGCGTGTGTTGGAGTGAACATAGATAAGGCGGCCATTTCTAGTCGGGAGGTAATCGTCAATGACGACGTCAATCCAGCCACCACAGCGCCAAAATTTGAAGTGAAATATTCCCGCATATGTGTTCTTCTCCGTCCATTCTTGTTCTTCATGGTCAGGGACTATCTGAATAAATGTTTAGATTATATTGAATTAATCGGTGTTTTCAACAGTTTTTCCGTTATATCACTCCAACTAGTTTGACCAGCCATGTGTTTCCTGGTTTTCTTTGACCAGTACTCATCATCACATCTTCTTCTAGGCTATTGGATACTTTCCCAAATAGTATATTTTTAGCCCATTTTAGCCCATTTGAAGAAGACAAATGACACTAGTCTTAATGACTTTGGTCATTCATCAGATAGAATCAAAGAATTATCCTGGGTTTTTAACTCAGGGAGTTGAAGACAGTGGTACAGAGGTAGAGCGTTAGCCTCTTGTACCAAAGGTCCCGGGTACAAATCCCGTGATGAGCAAGTTCTTACTTTGGGATTTTTCCACACAAACTGCACAAGTACTGGTTAAGTATCCAGGAAGCAGACATCGAGCGTGATTAATATAACCTGAAAGCTTGTTTCGCAATCGATTTTAACAAAAATAAGTTTAAACTAAACTAACTCAGGAAGCCTGGATTGATAGCCCTTGTTGCTACAGATGATACTATATCACGGCTGGACTCTAAAAGCTCACAGAGCTCTAGATATCATAAGGGGCGTTTTTCATGTTCTAAAATACGTTTTTCAACCTTCAAACCCTATGTTGTTGGTACTCAAAAGAATCGTCTCAATGAGACGATTCTTTTGAGTACCCACAACATAGGATTTGGTTGAATAATAAGAGAAATATTGTGGGGAAAAGACCTGTTCACTCCCTCTTATCTAGTCCTCTGATCTCAGTAAATGGTAACAACAAGGTCTATCAGTAAATAAATGTAGGTAAGACATCAATTTAGACATGATGAACTGTATGGAACTATAATCATAATAATAACAAGAGCGCCAAATGTCACAAAACACGCCCATCCTATTTTTTGGAGACCAAGTATATTGATAATTGGTTGTACATCAGGCAAATTTAGAGAGCGTTCACTGTTGATATAGTTTTGGCCATTTCGAGGGATATAAGTGACTAAGATAACGTGGTTCTGCCCATCAACATATTGTCTAAATTGGTGATGATCAAATACAATGACTCAAGCGATATGGCTGATTATAGAACTTGTTTGAGATATTAAGCCCATACACATTCTGACTAAATTTGGTGATGATTGGATAAAAGCTTCAAAAGTTATTGATGGGACAAGACCAATTAGAGGTAATTTCTATAATTAAAGCGCAATAACTCTCCAGTGAATAAAACGATATAGCTGATAATCGAACTTGTCCAAGATATTTTGCCAATACACAATCTGACCAAATTTGGTGGTGACAGTACAAAGGCTTTTAAAGTTAATAATCGGAGAAGACCGATTTTAGGTAATTTCTGTCATTAAAGGGTGATAACTCTAGAGTGACTCAAGCAAAATGGCTGGTTGTAGAACTTGTTTGAGATACTATGCCCATACACATTCTGACTAAATTTGTTGATAATTGGATAAAGGCTTCTTAAGTTATTGATCGGACAATACCTATTTGAGGTAATTTCTATAATTAAAGGGAAATAACTCTCGATTGGCCACAGGGATATAGGCTTGTCATAGAACCTGTCCGAGATATTATGCCAATACACATTTTGACCAAATTTGGTGGTGATTGGATAAAGGCTTCTTTAGTTGTTAGGCTGACAAGACCAATTTTAGGTAACTTCTATAATTAAAGGGCGATAACTCTCGATTGACTAAAGCGATACAGCTGGTTACCAAACTTGTCCAAGATATTATGCCAATACACATTTTGACCAAATTTGGTGATGACTGCACAAAGGCTTCTAAAGTTATTTAGCTGACAAGACCAATTTTAGGTAATTTCTATAATTAAAGAGCGATAACTCTTGATTTACTAAAGTGATATGGCTAGTTATTGAACTTGTCTAAGATATTATGCCAATACACATTCTGACCAAATTTGATGATGATTGGACAAAGGCTTCTAAAGTTATTTAGCTGACAAGACTAATTTTAGGTAATTTCTATAATAAAAGGGCAAAACCTCTTGATTGACTAGAGCAATATGGCTAGTTATCGAACTTGTCCAAGATATTATAATAATATACTTTAATCTATACAGATTTCAATATGATTAACCTATAAAAGTATAATCATTGATAAAAGTTGAAAAGATTGAGGCAGAGGGAGAATTTGCCTATTATTTTAAAATAGGTTAAGCCTTTACTGCATATAGAAGCTTTCTGATGCCTCTGCAGCAGATGAAGTTTAAAAACCTTGTGACGAAAAGAGAATTTGCTCAAAACGAGGAATGAACTTCAAGGAGGTTCAAAAGAAGCAATTTTTCCATTTGCCACAATGTTTTCAACTCTTTTCAGTAATTTAACCTTCATTTATCGAGAATTTCTGTGATTTAGATATGTTCAAAGTAGTCTGCTGCAGATTTGTTGGATGTGGGAAAGGGTTAATATAATCGTCTGCTACAGATTTGTTGTTAGTGTGAAACAGTTAACATATATCATGAAAAGTTCAACTCTTTCCCTCATATAGACACTTTATGATGCCTCTGCAGCAGTGGCTTTTTGAAAACATAGTGACAAAAGAAGAAAATGCTCAAGAAGGTTAGGTTATCCATTCAATTATAGAGATTTTCTATTTTTTGAAAAAATATATTCAAAGTCGTCTGCTGCAGAATTGTTGTAAGTGTGAAACGGTTAACATATATCGCTGAAAGGGTTAAAAGATAGTTACCCTCTTCCACATTTTTGAATCCTCAGCGAGACAAGCACACGCTGCAACAAACCAGCAGTTACCCAGAGTTCCCTGGGAAAAATCATCAGAACTTACACCAGCTTCAAAAAACTTGGGGTTGGAACTTATCTCCTACAAAAAAATAAATGCAACATTTCTCAGCTAACTATCCAAAAATGTGTCTGTGTGGAATTTCAAGGAATAATAAATCGTTAAAAAAATATCAAATATGTATCTTTATCCCTTTCCCACATTCGACAAATCTACAGCAGACGACTTTGAAATCATCTGGAGGAAAATAATAATGAAAATCTCTATCTAAAAGATTAGTTTTATAATAGAGTTGAAAACGTTGTAGCAAACGGAGAAATTGCTCATTATGAGAAATTTCTCCTTTTGCTTCAATGTTTTCAAAAGTCGTCTGCTGCAGGGGCGTCGAAAAATGTCTGTATGTGGGAAAGGGTTAAATTGATACACACAATATTAGATGTATCTAAAAGAAAAGCGCTTTAGAAATATACATTTTGGGAAATGGACAAATTGCTCGTTTTTGACAAATCTGCAGCACACCTTGGCAAGAATATGGAAAATCTCTATAAATGAAAGTTATGTAGCCGGTATGGAATTGAGTCGAAAACACTCTGGCAAAAGGAGAATTTGCTTATTATGAGCAATAACTCCTTTTGTTACAACGTTTTCAAAACTATTACAGATAATTATGTCAAAAACAAGTAGCAGACTCTGACGATATCATATCAGGTAAAAATCTTACAAAAACTTAGTGATAAGGTATCATTATAATTATCAACATTCAGTCGAGTTTCCTAGGTATGTCTTGATTTTTGTAGATTTAAGAAAATGTTAATGTACCTATCTCATAAAAAACTGGACTGAAATGCCTCTTTCCAGTTTACAACATTTTGACGATTGATTGATTAGGATTGAATGCCGTTTTCAACAATTTTTTAGTCATATCAAGGCAACCATGCATTTCTGGTTTTCCCACACCAGTACACCACACAACATACTTGCAAAGCAACTGGCTGCTTTTCCACATAGACTGTTAAACAGCCCATTGGTGAAAGACGAATGACGCAGGCCACAGTGACTTTTGTCAAACATCGGTAAGAATATTAGCCGAGCTGGGATTCAAACTCACAACCCCTGGATTGACAGCCTGCGTCGCTACCGACTGAGCTACCGGGGCTCGACTATTTGATGAAAGAATCTCCAAAATATCTAATAAGATGGTCTCTTTCCTGTCTACAATGTCATTGCATTTTATCTCTAAAATACCTAAATTTATTGACTGTTTCCAATTAATAATATTAACCCTTTCCCACATGCAACAACTCTGTAGCAGATAACTTTGAAAATATACCCCAATTTTGTTTGGAAATTCCCTTTAAATTAAAGTACAATAATATTGAAATAAAGTTGAAAACATGGTGACAAAAGGAGAAATTGCTTGATTCGAGCAATTTCTTCTTTTGTCGCCATGTTTTTAAAATGCCGGCTGCTGCAGAGGTGTCAGAAAGCATCTATATGAGGGAAAGGGTTAATGCATGTATATCTAAAATATCTAAATTAACCCTTTCCCTCATACGACAATTCTGCAGCAGACGACTTTGCACATATTTTATCAAAAGATAGAAAATCTCTATAATTGAATGGATAACCTATGACTAAAAGTGGAAAACATTGTGGCAAAAGGAGAAATTGCTCGTTTTGAGTAATTTCTTCTTTTGTCACTATGTTTTCAAAAAGCTGCATGCTGCAGACACGTCAGAAAGCGTCTATATGAGGGAAAGGGTTAAAGTACGGGATAGTCTATAAGGAATATCTTACCCCAGGTCTTTTCCACTTGACATCGCTCAGGGAAGACTTTTGTTTACAGAACAAGGATCGGGACGTTGCGGGGAAGGTTGGGTCAGTGAATAAAACCCCCTTTTTGATACAGTCATTCTTGATGTCCTTGTATTTCTGCCCCTTATAGGGCTCTGTATTGTCAAACAACCCCATTCTGGAAGGAGAAATAATAATTAGTGTACATTTCCAATAAAATGCCCCTTTTCTTTCTGGCATTTACAATTAACCCTTTCCCTCATATAGACGCTTTCTGACGCCTCTGCAGCAGATGGCTTTTTGAAAACATAGTGACAAAAGAAGGTCTGCTGCAGAATTGTCGTATGAGGGAAAGGGTTAACCTTTTCCCACATACAGCAATTCTGCAGCAGACAACATTGAAAATGTTGACTCAAAAATATGGAAAATCTCTATAATTGTAGGTAATTACTGAAAAAAGTTGAAAACATTGTGGGGAAAGGAGAAATGTTTACAAAAGTCGTCTGCTGCAGATGCTTCAAAATGCGTCTATAGGTGAGAAAAGGGTTAAATTAAAATGCCCATTTGCAATCAACCTATTCTTATGGTTTTCATTCATGTCGATCATACTAGACCAACCGCACCTGGGATCTGTGTTGTCTTTCTTAATAGCAAGTCTGAACTAAACATAAATAAGGAGATATTTCTATCATACAGACATCATTGCTGTTTTTGTAGGAGGACTTTTTTTAATATTTCCTTTAGCACAATCATTGTTTTCATCTCAATTCAATAAATATACTTTCATATTTTGAGTTTCCATATTACGTGTCCGGATGTTTTCAAATTCGTCTGCAGCAGATTTTCTGTATGTGGGAGCCGATCCGATAAGAATCAAGTTAATCATTCTCTCCCACTTACAGATGAATTTGTAAACATTGTGACAAAATGACGTATTGCTCATCGTGAGCAATTTCTGCGTTTGTCACAACGTTTTCTACTCAATTCAATCCTTGTACTACCATTCATACTAATTCTACAAATCATTCTCATCAAGATAATGAATGTACTTCTCCTTTCCAACCTGCAGACGCACTTTGACACATCTGCAGCAGACGTCTTCTTAAAACATTTTGACAAAATGAGAAAAAGCTCATATTGAGGAATTTCTCCTTTTTAACCCTTTCCCACATAAACACGCTTTCTGATGCCTCTGCAGCAGACGACTTTTGAAATCCTTGTAGCAAAAGGAGAAATTGCTCATAATGAGCAATTTCTCCATTTGACACAATGATTTCAACCCTATTCAATAACAAGAGCACCGCTTACGGCACAGACGCTCGACTGATAGGGAGAAAAAAAAAAAATGAGCTAAACAAAAAACCTTAACCGGACGACCACGCCGCCGATGCCGACGACGACGCCAGGGTCATGACAATAGCTCTCGTTTTTTTCAAAAGTCGAGCTAATAGAACTATCAGTAATAGAGATTTTCTATATTTTGTCCTTGATAATTTCAAAGTCGTCTGCTGCAGATTTGTTGTATGTTGGAAAATTTTCCATATTTTTGTCTGAAAGGGTTAAATGGATATATATATAATTTAAGATCAGCAATTTTCAAAAAACATTGTGGAAAATACTGTCTGTATCAGGTAAAATAAAATAATATTAGCTTATCCAATAATTGTATGCATAAAATGAACCCTTTCCCACCTCTAGATGCATTTTGACACATCTGCCGCAAATGACTTTTGAAACATTGTGACAAAATGAGAAATTGCTTTAAACGTGCAATTTCTCCTTTTGTCACAATGTTTTCAACTTTTTTCAGTAATTATGCCTATAATTAAAGAGATTTTCCATATATTTGAGTAATATTTTGCCGCAGATTTGCTGTATGTTTGAAAGTGATAAAGGGCTGAATCAGCACTTTCATCTGTCTGGCATTCACAGGTATGATTCTATACATGTTTCTAACTTGAACCAGTTTCTGTTTCTTCTTATCAATTAATTATTGCAGTGACTATTCAAATGCTGTCAAACCAGTACTAAAGACCACCATTGTAAAGCAATTACCTGTCTTTGGCAAGCAAAGTTTTAATTTCCCAATTACTACACATTCTCTACATAAATGTCCCTGCATTTAAAGACCACCTGTGAACAAAGACCAGAATGTTGCCTTCCCATGGGGTGGTCTTTATACACAGGTTCCACTGTATGTACATTTTCCTGATTCAGAAAACCTTTGACACTCAACAGATGGTGATTTTTGCAAACATTATGAAAAAGGAGAATTTGCTCAAAATAGAAACATTCGCCTTTTGCCAAAGAAAGTTTAACTTTCATTTCATTGATTGTTTGGGGGTTTAATACCGTTTCCAACAATTTTTCAGTCATATCAAGGCAGCCAGTTCACCTGCTCATTATGTTTCCTGGTTTTATCACACCATTACTCCACACAACATACTTTCCAAGCAACTGGCTGCTTTTCCACATAGACTGTTAGCCCATAGGTGAGAGACGAATGACGCTTGTCAAACGTCGGACAGAATGTTGGCCAAGCTTGGGTTGGAACTCACTACCCCTGGATTGACGGCCCGCATCGCTACCGACTGAGCTTCATATCAAGATTGAGCAACCCCTGGATTGACGGCCCGCGTCGCTACCGACTGAGCTTCATATCAAAATTGAGCAACCCCTGGATTGACGGCCCGCGTCGCTACCGACTGAGCTTCATATCAAGATTGAGCAACCCCTGGATTAACGGCCCGCGTCGCTACCAACTGAGCTTCATATCAAGATTGAGTAATGTTTTGTTTTTTAATTATTTAACTCTTACCCACATGTAGGTGCATTTTGACACATCTGCAGGGGACAAATTAGGACATGAGCAATTTCTCCTTTTGCAACAACATTGTCAGTTCTAATCAATTATTTCATTTTCATTAAACCCTTTCCCACATACATGTACAACAAATCTGCAGCAGATGACTTTGAAAACAATCATGCTAAAATCTCTATAAATGAAAGTATAATAATTGAAAAATGTTGAAAACATTGTGGCAAAAGTCGAAATTGCTTGGTTTTAGCAATTTCTCATTTTGTCACAATTATTTCAACAGAGGTCTGCTGGAGATATGTCAGAATGTGTCTACAAGTGGGAAAGGGTTAAAGAGATTTTCCATATCGTTGCCTGGCGATGTTTTTTAAATTCATTTGTTGTATGTGGGAAACGGATACTGTTAACCCTTTCCCTCATATAGACGCTTTCTGCCGCCTCTGCAGCAGACGCCTATTTGAAAACATAGTGACAAAAAAAGAAATTGCTCAAAACAAGCAATTTCTCCTTTTGCCAAAATGTTTTCCACTTTTGGTCATAGGGAAAGGGTTAATAGAAATAAACTGGGCAGAAACAACTAAGGTATAGTCAGAGGACTAGATAAGGAGGCGTATAGAGCTTCTTTTCCCACAATATCTCTCTTATCATCTCAAAAAAACCCTATGATGTGGGTACTCAAAAGAATCGTCTCAATGAGACGATTCTTTTGAGTACCCGCAACATACGGTTATAAGGTCAAATGTGCAAATTCTCCTTTTGCCACAATGTTTTCCTATTTTAGTCATAGGTTATCCATTCAATTA
The DNA here is from genome assembly GCA_031761405.1 of Serripes groenlandicus. NCBI lineage: Eukaryota > Metazoa > Mollusca > Bivalvia > Cardiida > Cardiidae > Serripes > Serripes groenlandicus. The sequence continues at coordinate 8,108 of JASEVX010000692.1, read as the reverse complement.
TGGAGTTTTACTATGTTTTGACAAAATACATTCAAAGTCGTCTGCTGCAGAATTGTCGTATGAGGGAAAGGTTTAATAACAGTGATGAGTGGATGAGATTTTTACTTGACAAATATTTGATATTCAGCCAGTCAGTTATCTCTGATAAATAGAACAGGGACATGTAGGCAGAGATCCCGGATGATGGAATTAATCCTTTCCCACATATTATAAGACACTCTTTGTCGCCCATGCAGTAGACAACCTTTTGGAAAACATGGTGGCAAAAGGAGAAATTGCTCGAAACAAGCAATTTCTCCTAATTGCCACAATGTTGACAACTCTATTCTATAATTAAACTGTCAATTATAGAAATAAATTATAGAAATATTCCTTTTTTTATCAAGATGATTTCAAAATTCATGTAGTCTGCTGCAAATTTGTTGTATGTGGGAAAGGGTTAATTCTTACCCTGGGGTATATGACTTTAAATATCCCTGAAGCAGATAACTTCTGTAAACAACAAGGGAAAAGGAGAAATTTCTCAAAATAAAATTGTTTTCCCTTTTTCCCACAATCTTTAACCCTTTCCCTCATATAGACGCTTTCTGATGCCTCTGCAGCAGACGGCTTTAAGAAAACATAGTGACAAAAGAAGAAATTGCACAAAACGTGCAATTTCTCCTTTTGCCACAATGTTTTCCACTTTTTGTCATAGGTTATCTATTCAATTATGGAGATTTTCTTTGTTTTGACAAAATACGTTCAAAGTCGTCTGCTGCAGAATTGTCGTATGAGGGAAAGGGTTAAAGCTATTGTGAAAAAGCATACTTCCCATTTTACAAATGATGAGCAATTTCTCCTTTTTGCCACAGTGTTTTCAATGGATGTCTGCTGCATTATGAGGATTAATAGGAAACAAATCTAACCCTTTCCCACATGTAGACACTTTCTGATGCCTCTGCAGCAGATGACTTTAGAAAACATTGTGACAAAAGGAAATTGCTCATGATGAGCAATTTCTACACTAATACCACAATGTTTTCAACTTTTTTAACTCTTTCCCTCATACGACAATTCTGCAGCAGACGACTTTGAACATCTTTTGTCAAAAACTGGAAAATCTCTATAATAGAATGGATAACCCATGACAAAAAGTGCAAAACATTGTGTCAAAAGGAGAAATTGCACGTTTTGTGCAATTTCTTCATTTGTCACTATTTTTTCAAAAAGCCGTCTGCTTTAGAGGCATCAGAAAGCGTCTATATGAGGGAAAAGGTTAATAACTAAGCTCTCATTCATGCAGATTTTTCACTGTTTTACCAATATGTTTTCAAAGTCATCTGCTGCAGATTATTTTATTGTATGTGAGAAAGGATTAAACCTTAAAGTTTTGCTGCATAATTTTAATGAACACATTTTACTCTTTTTGATTCCGTTATAATTAATTACTTTAGAACATTTCACTTAATAATTATAAGCCTTTTGGATAAATATGAACCCTTTTCCACATATAGACACATTCAGGTGCCTCTGAAGCAGACAAATTTTGAAAACATTGTGACAAAAGAAGAAGTTTCTCAAAAAGAGCAATTTATCATTTTCCCATAATGTTTTAAAAAAAAATTCCCAGTAATGGTACCTGCATCTTGAGTGATTTCCATATTTTTGCCAAAATGATCTCAAAGTTGTCTGCTGGAAATGTGTCCTATGTGGTTATAACCCTTTCCCACATAGGACAAATCTGCAGCGGACGATTTTGATTATATAGAAGAAAAAATATGAAAAAATCTTTATAAAGGAATGTTACATAATCATTGAATAGTGTTGAGCTATTTCTTCTTTTGACGCCATGTTTTTAAAAAGCCGTCTGCTGAAAATGCGTCAGAAAGCGTCTATATGAGGAAAAAGATTAAGACATTTTTGCTCAATGAGTCTTTTGAAAAACATACAACTAAAGAATTACCTGTACTTTATGTGGAAATTTTCCCACAATCCAAAATGTTATCTTTAAAGTCAAATTGGAGAAACAAATCAGCAAAACAATAACACAGAGCTCTACAATCAAATATTCTCACTTCCAAAGAAAATCATTTGCCACAGAAAATGGCATTTATCACAAATTTAATCACAACTGAACCTCTTTTCATGGTACCATAGCGACCATTAAATTAAAAAGAAAAACCTGGTGAAACCAAAAATTGTCTGTGGCTTATCAGTCTAGAGTCAGCTACATCTTAAAGATAACCTCTCATTATCAGTGGCACTTGAAAATGGGAAATCATGGTTACAATTTTGTCATGTAAGCAATACTCAGTGTAATGACATAGATATGTGTTGCTTCCAGGAATTCGGGGTGCAGTATGCACATGCTTACCATGTTTAAGCCTTTCCCTCATACAACAAATTTGCAGCAGACGATTTTGAACATATTTTGTCAAAAAATAGAAAATCTCTATAATTGAATGGATAACCTATGACTAAAAGTTGAAAAAATTGTGGCAAAAGGAGAAATTGCTTGTTTTGAGCAATTTCTTCTCTTAAAAAGCCGTCTGCAGCAGAGGCGTCCGAAGGAAAGGGTTAATTGATTTATTAGGGTTTTATGCCATTTTCAACAATTTTTCAGTCATATCTCTGTAACCAGTTCACCTACTCACACGTTTTCCGACTTTCTCACACCAGAACTCCACAGTCGTACAGTCTTTCAATGCAACTGGCTTCTTTTCCACATGGACTAGATGTTAGCCAATTGTCGGAAGTCAAATGACGTTCGTCCATTAATGACTTTCATCAAACGACGGGAAAGTATGATTGGTTAGATGAGGTTCAAACTCATAACCCAGTTAATTAACTCTTTCTCCCCCTGTAGACGCATTTTAACGCATCTGCAGCTTACAAATTTTGAAAACATTGTGACCAAAGGAGAAATTGCTCATGATGAGCAATTTCTCCCTTGGCCACAATGTTTTCAACTTAATTTATCAATTATCAAATCAAGACGTCTGCTGCAGATTTATTGTTTGCGGGAAAGGGTTAACGGCGCGCCTAACTACAGATTAAGCTACCTGAGGGATCTTTACTGTACAGAGATACAATAACACCCAAAACTGCCTGACAAAGCTCAAACGGTAATGATGTTTTTTGAAAGAGAGATTAAAACATTCCATGAAAGGTGAAACTGCTCATTTTGAAAAAGTTCTCCCTTTCCAATAATTGTTTTATATATGGTATCTATAGCAGAAGAATAACTAATGTTTCTGGGAAAGGATTTAAGATTCTTTTTAACCCTTTCCTTCATATAGATGCTTTCTGCACCTCTGCAGCAGACGGCTTTTTGAAAACATAGTGACAAAAGAAGAAATTGCTCAAAACGAGCAATTTCTGTTTTGAGCAATTTCTCCTTTTGCCACAATGTTTTACTCTTTTAGTCATAGGTTATCCATTCAATTATAGAGATTTTCTATTGTTTGACAAAATATGTTCAAAGTCATCTGCTGCAGAATTGTCATATGAGAGAAAGGGTTACTTAATATCATATATGTTTTAAAGATAGTTTAGTTACATGTATAGTAAAGCATAGTCCTTTTACGTATTGAAATATATTTTCATTGTTGAAAATATTGTTGGAAAATGCAAAATTGTTCCTTTTGAAGAAATTTCCAAAGGTCATCTGCAGCATTATAGGCTTCAAAAAGTTTGGTGAGAGTTCATGAAACCAAAATAATTATCTATACCACTTTTACTATGACTCCCCTTATCTCAATGATTCCAAAAGCACTTTTCAGTACAAATATCTCTAGAAAGATAATTTTCTTGTTGGAATAATGAGAATTTATAGTTTTAACCTCTCTCCATGTTTTATCCTTTTTCCTGTTGAACCCCATCTTGATGAGGCTGATGCAAATGCCTAGAGAAATAGTTCTGGCAGTCTGATCCGCAGGCTCACCAATTAGTCAACTCTTTCTCATATAGAAAAACATCTACAGCAGGCGACTTTGAAATCAGTTTAGCTAAAATCGCAAAATATCTCTATAACTAATAGTTTAATTATTCTATGGAAATAATGACATTGTGGCAAAAGGAGAAATTGCTCATTATGAGCCATTTCTTCTTTTGTCACAATGATTTCAACTCTATTCAATAACTATATAATAATTTGGAGAGATTTTACATACATGTCGGCAAGGGTTAAAGAAACTTCTGTTTTGTTTGTTTTATTGGGGTTTTACGGCGCTTTCAACATTATTTCAGTTATATCACGGAGACAGTTCACTTATTCATGATTCCTGGGTAAACAAACCAGTACTAGGCTAGAAAATGTGGGACACCCGGTTTCAAATCCAGAAGTTGACCCTAACCACTCGACCGCAGCGGATTCCTAGAAACTTCTATAAGGCAGTATCTATATGGATCCTTTAGCATAGAAGCTCAGTCAGATTTCATCCCACATGTGAGTAGTATAAAAGTGAGGGTTTAAATCATAACACTTAACACTTAACACTTAACACTTAACACGCCTACGTCACTTCCGGTATAAAGTGAGGGTTTAAATCATAACACTTAACACTTAACACTTAACACTTAACACTTAACACGCCTACGTCACTTCCGGTATAGAGTGGGGTTTCAAATCATAACACTTAACACTTAACACTACGTCACTTCCGGTATAGAGTGGGTGCGCAAACTTAACGCTTAACACTCCTACGTCACTTCCGGTTTAGGGTGAGGGTACAGACTTAACACTTAACACTTAACACTCCTACGTCATATCCGTTGTAAGGGTGGTCGCCCGTGTTAAACAGTGAATGCGTCGCTCCGATAGAAAGGGGACCCCCTTTTCTAAACATGCGGGAACTTACGTATTTCGGACGAGTACCTATGTATTTCTTGTTTTGAAATCATAAAGTGAAATTAATGCATTTAAGATACCGGTCAAATTTATTTCTCATTCTCAAGAACTTCGAGTGATATATAAGGAGCCATTATTTATTCTTTCACGTTGTATAAACACAAATCCTGGTGCTTTTACTGCGAAACCGAAAAAAGATACGAGCAGACTGCCCGTTTTAACACTTTTAAATACTCCTACGTCACTTTTGTTGTAAGGGTGATTGCCCAACTTAACACTTAACACTCAAAATGTCACATCCGTTGTAAAGGTAGTTGCCCATTTTAACAGTTAATGCGTCGCTCCAGTAAGACGGGGACCCATCTTCTTTAACATTTAACACGCCACTTCTTAACACTATAAAATAAGGATCACATCTAACTCAACGCTTTCATTATCAGTTTGAATTAAAAAAAAAAAAAGGCGACGTTCGCGGAACAAGTAATAACCATTCTAATGTTCATCGTATACTTAAGATGTCAGAGATTTCAATTTCTTTAAACAGTGATTGGTCGCAGTTTGATTAGAGAATTCGCGTACAAATTAATGAAACACCATTTCACATATTAAAAATCCCCTATCTTGTTCATGATGACATATTTAACTAAAGAAGTTTATTCTTGTAAACAGAAAATGTTGTGTCCCACGCTTTCCGGTTTAAACGAAGTCATTCCGTCTACATTGACATACCAGTAAATAGTCATTTTAATATGATAATTCATACTGCCTACGTAAACATATGATGCTGAATTGCTTGAGAAATTTTACTCTTTTTTTCTTCTTTCTTCTTCTTCTGTTCTATGCGTCTGAAAATGCTGATTTATATCAAATTAAATGTGGAATTCGAAAATTCCCTCCTACCTTTGTCATTTTATTCTGTTCTCTCTTTTCATATGCACGACTTTTGAAGTAAAACATTTATTTTCGCGTTTATAAAGGAAAACATCATATTTCTCAAACAGCATTCGTTATATAAATATATGAGGAAAGGGGGATAAAAGTGATTAATGTGTTTTTACGTCCGACTCGTGATATGATCTTTTGAACTGTATTTCAAAATATATAGGTCCATCCGTGACCTATAATATACCCTTACTCTTTCTGTTGTGCTCTTCTTCTTATTTTCTATAACAGGTCACGTTCAGTCTGTATATAAATGCGATATTATTCAAAAGCTATTTACTTTATTTTCCATTTATACCGATATACTCTACTTTGTATTAAATTGCATTCAAAATTGTGTTATCATTTGATAGAACTGACCATGGTAAATACTTAAGTGTGAGAACACTTTTTCAGCTAAAAGACAAGTTTTAGTCATGTCATGTGATTTTTTTATTTCGCAATTCTGTTTCAATAGAACGGGTGGATGATTGAACGTGTTCTAGTTTTCCTCCCTCCTAAAATGAGAGATGGTTAGGTGACACGACACGATGTAGGTTTAACAAATCATTAGCACATACTAAGATCAGCATGCACTTCGTTCTTCTTCTCTGTATACACAATTCTAATGTTGAAAACGGCGTAAAACCTCAATAAAACAAAACAAACATATGTTTCTACAACTATCGCAATAAATGTCAAATTTAAAATAGCTCATAATCTAATCTTATTCGTGTAAACTAAAGAGCACACTTTTCATGTGTTGCGCTATCTATTTACGCCCACGTAATTCCGGTTCGGTTCGAATCATATATATATATATATATATACATGTATACGCAGTTTTCGGAAAACGAGTTATAACACATTCTCACGTAAAAACATTTAAACACGTTACATATATTTTATAAGTATGGATAGAGAGGATAATACACGAATAGCTGCGATGGTAGCAGAGTATGTGGAAAAAAAATCGGCAAGCTTCGCTAACCATCAAACAATTGCGGGACGTAAATTATAACATAATGCAGGAATTGTTGAAAGTGCGAACCGACAAATGTCGTCTGCTTATAACCACAAATGGAAAAATGAATTAACCCTTTTCTCCGCCTTCAAACGATTTGTATGCGTATGAAGCAGATGACTTTCCAAATCATTATGATAAAATGAGTATTTGCTCATATTGCCTAGTTTCACCGTTTGTCACATTTTCGTTTCTATTCAATGGTTTAACTTTTATTTATCGAGTTACGGTTTGAAAGACTTCCGCTGCAAACTTATTTTATGTGAAAACAGGTTAAACGGGTGGTTAAGCGAATGACAAACTTAATCCGTTGTAGGGTGAATGCTCAGTTTAACACTTAACACTCAAAACGTCAGATCCGTTGTAAGGGTGGTTGCCCATTTTAACATGAAGTGTACACCAAATTGGAGTATTTAAAAGAAAAATACTCTGCTTATTTTTACGCATTGAACATTTGTTGTTTAAAAGAGAACGGAAAATATCTTCACTTCATACGAAAGCAGACTTGGAAAACACTGGAAGGTAAGGATTTGTAAACATACCACCGCGTTTGATCGTGGTTTAAATTTAACGCCACTTTTTATGTCCTAGTTTACAACACGTAGTATCTACAGTCATTTTCATTATTGTTTGCTATCATTATTATAAACAAACACAATCTTGTTGACAGCTGAAACCTTAAACGTTACTGTACGAATGTCAGACATGTTCCCATAACGCGCTATGTTAACACATCTACTATGGTAGAATACTTTCATAAATCTGGGTATATACGTTACATATCGGTATAGTAGCCCAGCTTAAACCATAGACATATAAAATCGAGTAGCAGACGATATATAAACGGGGAGTCTGATCTGCTTCAACACTCACGTTCTTCTTAAACACTTATTGTTTAACGAATTACTAAAGCACTGCCCTCAAACATACTTTTACGGGCGTATCAGTTCATCACATGTATACTATTTTCTTTGATGTTTCAAATGTTATCTCATCATAGTTTGTTTTCCTCCTTAATATTAACGAAATATCTTACAATATATGAGGTGTTCTTGATTGAATATCTCCCTCTCTCTCTACTTCTTGTATCAACCATTTGCGGTCCCAATGAGTTTGAATAGAGCGAATTTACACACACACGCATTAGTTTTAACGATATATGCAGCTTGTGCGTAAAAGCTAGGTAACGATGTTTACTCGCATATTTTAATTTTATTTTATAAAGTTTAACACACACACACACACACACACACACACACACAGAAGAAAAAACAGAACTTTACAAATTGATAGAAATAAATGGTTGTCCATTTGAACAACACAGCGTAGTAA
>JASEVX010000691.1:25000-63255 GCA_031761405.1 Serripes groenlandicus | reverse complement strand
CACAATGTTGATTTTCTCACGAGACGGCCTACCCATTGACTATTGCCAAGCTATGCCCCTGATACATACAGCACAATCAAACCTGTGCTAAAGACCACCTTTGTTTAGCAATTCCCTGTCTTTAGCTACCACACTTTTAATTTCAAAATAACTCATTTTCTGCATAAATGACCCCCGTAATTAAAGACCACATGTGAACAAAGACAACTTTTTCTCGTCCCATGGGTGGTCTTTAAACACAGGTTGGACTGTATTGACATGGCTCTGACCAGAACAAGAGAAAATGTGTCTGGTCTAAATTACGTTGTGCTATTATGTAACCCTCGTTTCGCTAAATACGACTTTTAGAAAACAGTTGGAAACCATACGACTTTTAGAGTTAACCCCTTTTCACATACAACTCTATAACAGACGTGTTAGAAAACATATTGGCAAAATATATCAAAACTCACGTAAATAATAGCATAATAAATGCTGAGAGTTAAATACATTTTAGCAAATGTAGAAATTCGTCATGATGAGCAATTTCTCATTTTGTCACTCTTTTTCGAAAGTCCTCCGCTGCAGAGCAGTCAAAATGCGTCTATTTTGAGGGGAAGCATTGTTTAGACATGTGTTGTAGAGATTGTTACTACATTAATTCAAAACATTGTAGCAAAAGGAGAAATTGCCACAATGGTTTTAACTTTATTTGATAATTAAACTTTTATTTATTGTGAATTTTCACGTTTTTGCCATACGTTTTCGAAGTCGTCTGCTGAAGATTTGTTGTATGTGGGAAATGTTTAAGAGACTGGTTCCAGTCTAGATAAAGTGTAAACAAATTTATATTCTGTGTTAATATTCTTAAAGGAAAACGCTTTGCTCAGTTTAAACTGTATCACTAAATAGCCCTACAGTAATGTATCATTTTGATGTAATTAACTTTTCTTTACATTCTGTAACTACCAAGATATATGCTTTTAAAGTTTGTGTTTTCACGTCGGGATTGATACCAGTCTACGAATGACGGAACCTTCACAATTTGCAATAGAGTATTAGTGTAACCTACGGCTCAGAGCTTTTGAATCCTTATTTATGTTTTCTACGTCGATTGATTGATTGATTGATTGATTGATTGATTGATTGATTGATTGATTGATTGATTGATCGATTGATCGATTGATTGATTATTTGGTGTTGTACGCCGCTTACAATAATTTATTCAGATATATCACAGCGTTTACTGGGTTAGTTACCAGTACTTATGGTTCATTTATTCAGATATATCACAGCGTTTACTGGGTTAGTTACCAGTACTTATGTAATGCTAACCCTGCGCGAAGGAAGAGAGTCATTACAACTATTTGTGTTAAGTCTTTGGTACGACCCGGCCGGGGATCGAACCGACGACCTACAGCAATGTGGCTGTCACTCTACCACTACCACTACACCAGCGAGGGGGTGTCATGAATCGAAAATGAAAGTCGGAATTTCCACAGGAAAATTCCTCGCGTAACACTTCAGATAAATGCGCAGTTGTCTGAATAAATGTATAAAACGAGGCTTTAGCATTTCTAGTTTCTAGTTTCATTTTCATGAACTTTTGCTGAACAGAATTGTGAAAACCCTGTCATGCTTAACCCTTTCCCACATATAGACGACTTCTGACGCTGATGGATAAATTGCAATTTCTCCATTTGCCACAATGTTTTCAACTCCCTTTAATAATTATACTTCCCTTTATAGAGATTTTCCTAATTTATGTGAGTATGTTTTCAAAGTCATATACTGCAGATTTGCTATGTGGGAAAGGCTTAAAAGTTCCGATTAGTCATGATCACCATGCATATGACCTTTGGTGATAACGATACAATTCGTAAACAAACTCCAGAAGAATCCATGATCCTTGCTCAAACAAATTTAATTTTGGTTATACTCCATTTTAAACATTATTTCACTTATCCATTATCCATAAAATGTGCCTTGCCCATGGTCACACCAACATGACTGGGGATCGTACCCGGGACGCCCGTATTCAAACAACTCATAGTAGCGAACAAGTAATTATTTTAAACAGAGTTCGAGAAAGTTCGGGCTGATCTAAATCGTCCTATTTAGCAAAGCATCGACGATCGGGTTTGGTGTGATCTTGTCCAAAGTTATTAACTTCTTCGCTTAACCTTTTCCCACAAACAACACATATGCCGTAAACGACTATAAAAACATAGTTACACAAGCCTGGAAAATCTACATAAAAATAGCTTAATTGTTCAATAGGTTGAAAACATTGCGGCCAAAGGAGAAATTGCTCATCACACTGTTTTCAAAAGTCGTCTGCTATTGCGTAAAGAATCGTCTGCAAGTGGGAAAGGGTTAACTCGTCGTTTTCTTTTGTGATATAACCGTCTTTGGAACACCCAACGTTTAAGCGTTTTGGATAATTTTAGTGATAGGTTATCCATTCAATTTTTCTATTTTTTGACAAAATATGTTCAAAGTCGTCTGCTGCAGAATTGTCGTATGAGGGAAAGGGTTAAAGCAGACGGCGTTTTGAAAACATAGTGACAAAAGAAGAAATTGCACAGAACGTGCAATTTCTCCTTTTGTCACAATGTTTTCCACTTTTAGTCACAGGTTATCCATCTGACAAAATACGTTCAAAGTCGTCTGCTGCAGAATTGTCGTATGGGGGAAAGGGTTAAATCCCAATCAATCAACCTATTTCTCGGTGTTTACCAGTATTTTTATTACTTAAAAGTAGACCGTTACTAAGTAGACCGTTACTAAAGTAGACCGTCACTTAAGTAGACCGTTACTAAAGTAGACCGTCACTAAAGTAGACCGTCACTAAAGTAGACCGTTACTAAAGTAGACCGTCACTAAAGTAGACCGTCACTAAAGTAGACCGTTACTAAAGTAGACCGTTACTAAAGTAGACCGTCACTAAAGTAGACCGTCACTAAAGTAGACCGTTACTAAAGTAGACCCGTTACTAAAGTAGACCGTCACTAAAGTAGACCGTTACTAAAGTAGACCGTTACTAAACTAGACCGTTACTTATATCATTCGCGGAATCCTCCCTGGTCGTATGGTTAGCGTCGGGGATTTGAAAACTGGTCGTCCCGTCCCGGGTTCAAGTCGTTGTTTACCCAGGGATCATGAATAAGTGAACTGTCGCTATTATATAACTTAAATAATGTTGAAAATAGCGTAAGACCCAAATAAAATAAATTATATAATTTGCGGGGAGTTCTTCAGAACAAACGTTATCTTTGACCTTTATTTTTGACCTGATGCTGCAATCGAAAACGAAAGTGGATTCTGTTGACTCAACCGTCTCAGGAAAACCCAATTTGGGATTCCAAATCAACAAATATCGCCTGATTTTCATTTTTCGGAAAATGTCGAATTCGGGAAACCATGAAATAGTTAACAGAGAATGTAAACACATAGCTGTTGTTAGTAAGTTGCCTCAGTGTGCAGCAAACTTTTCAGACTAAAAGATCGAATTAATTTAAAGATTGTCACAGCATTATAAGGTAGGTAATGCATTATTTATTTAAATCTAATTTGACAATTTAAACCGACATTGTGTTCAGTGAACTGCTACGTTAGTTGAAGATAGATGCTTAGTTTAAATATTTGTATTTTCAATATTAAGACGCAAAATCCGAAAATGATTATATAAACACTACAACAAGAGAAAGTTGATGCAACGCATCAATGTCGCCGGAAATCCATACTACAGTTATGCATAACACTAACATTCTAGTAGTTGAATAAACAGTTATCAACTGAGGGGCATATTGTAACATCAGGGGTGGGGGTCAAGTGAAAATGTTTCATAACTTGCATTGTTTGATCAACGAAGTGAATGATAATTGAAGCCTTTCATTGTTTATGATCAATCTCCATTCCAAAGTAGGTTGACCATACACACAACCAACTAATTATTGATCATAAACAGTAATAGAAATGAGTAATCTTGCCAATCATTAGTCTTAGTATGTATACAGTGCTTTCATTAAGGAATAATTATAAGATTTGTGAATTCCACATACACTTTTCAAGATGTTTGTCAGAATATTTGAATTTTATTTTTTTTCAATAAAAACACTAAACAGACAATTTAGGATTTGCATGCAATAGCACGTCATTTTCCTCTATTAAAGTCAACAGAGGACACCTTTGCAGCAATCTACTTTTAAAACAATGAGATAAGGGTTAAATCGCTGAAGACATGAGTTTTCTCTTTTTCTCAAAATGATATTAGCTTGGCATCCTAATGATATCATACTTTAACAAATGTTGAAATGTAGTCCAATATTTATGAGTTAGCCACCTTCGAAATATAATATCAGCTAAACAGTTAAATCTCAATGAAATTGTTGTATAATTTAAACTTAATTTCGAACATAAACTGAGCCCTACAACATGTTAATTTATTTTAATTCTTTCCTTCCTTTTTTATAATGAAAATAACAAACTACTCATGTTTTAAAATTATATTATGATGAGCGTCCTTGTGTCGATGATGCATAACAATATGCAGATCGGAAGCAATATGCCTTTAGGGAATTAAATAACACATTTAAAATTGTCAAGGACGAAATAATTTTGTACGAAAGACCGATTCTTTCTTATTCGCAGAGGTGTCGTTATTGAAACTCTCTTTATAGGCAGAGAATGTTCGTTCAAAGTAATTTTTCTATTAAAACCAGTTTTATCTCGATTTGTTCTTTTCTTCATTTGTTTCGAACCAATTAAACATTTTAAATCACCTATGATTTACTATTTGTAAGTGAGTGTAAAGAGCGGCTCTCTGCAAAGGAGATTGATCTACGCAGTTGGTATGTAAACCAAATTAGACTGTGCGACGTAAAGGTTTGTAGTTATCGCCTTTGGTTACATGTAGTATATAGTGTAAAATAAAGTATTTCAGTCTAGCTAATAGGAACTGTTTTGTCTTCGTAAATAAAACAAAAAAACATAATTACGAGTCAAAATAATGAAACTGAAAATACCTAAAACATCGGAATATTTATTTCATTTTAGATGTGTCATTACTTAGTGTTTTTAAACAAACACAATTGTAATATGTTCAAGACATCTAAATGTGTTTCTTTCTAATAATAATCCCCCCTCCCATGTCATTTCCGAAAACCTATTAAAAATAGAAGTCGCGGGCAGGTTGATGCTTCATTTATTAACTCACATTTAGTGTTTAGTCACATTAATTGTTTGTGGATTTGCTATCGTTAGCTGACGTGAACCTTACTGAACGCACAGTAGTATAATAGTGTAAGTGTCGTCTGCTTTTAAAGTATATGTAGATAATGTGTACCATCTACTCTAGAGCATTGCTAGAGGTTAACCCTTACACACATACAACAATACTGCAGCTAGAGGTTAACCCTTACACACATACAACAATACTGCAGCAGACGACTACTTGAACATATTGGGAAAGGGGCAAAATTATGGAAAATGTCTTTAAATTTAAGTACAAGAGAAAGTTGATGCAAGGCATCAATGTCGCCGGAAAGGACTGCATTGATTTATTTTTTAACACACATGTAGTCTTGACTTTCATTAGTCTAAACATACACATAATGTTTTCATAAGGATTAATTCCAGGATTTTTGAAATTCCACATAGATCTACAAATTTCAGGATTTCTTTTGGTCAGGATTTTGGATGTTTTGTATTTGTCAAAAAAACCAACAAATTAATACATTTTGGGATTTAAATCTACATGCAATAAAAAGCTATTAAACCCTTTCCATGTCTGAAGCAACAATGAAAACCTTTAATCGCTTAAAACATTGAGAAAACGGTTAAATTGCTGAAGACATGAACTTCCTCCTTTTTAATACTAATTATTTCACAAGTAGACCACACTTGTAACAATATAACAGCTAAATTGTTTATCTAAATCGTTGATGCATACAATATATGTGGCAAGTATGAAATTAATTGGGTGCGAAAGAGCAGATTTTCTTTATTTCTAAATCTATTGTTTATCAGAGTTTGTTCTTCTCTTAATTTGTTTCAACATTTAATATCACATATATTTAATCATTTAAGTGTGTAATATTAGCTATCTATCTGTAATAAGGTGTTTGAGCATTCTTTCGAAATGTTTACCCTCGTGTCAGAGGCTTCATCGAGTGTAGTGTCAGACATCGAAGAAAGTGAATAAAAAATCAGGCAAAGCTTTAGTGCATGTTTTATTCCACTGCATTCGAGAGAGAAAAGCATTTCTATATTATCTTTCTTTCTCCTACATTCGACCCATGCATTCGTTTCGTGACGTTTAAGAAAAATCAATTTACTTCCGGTTACTTCGCTTTGTTTACATTTTGGCAATATGAAACTAGGTCACAAACTGAGAAAAAGGCGTTTCGACGTACACGACCGATAAACAGGCTTATATTTGAGACATATTTTCACAAATTATTTCTTATTTTTGTTTCTGTTACCAGTTTATGTTCATGGGAAACTATACAAGTGTGTGTGTGTCATTGTGCATATTCAGCCCATCGAATGAGAGTATGAGTGTAAGCAAAGACTGTTATTAGGTCTTTGGTGTAAGCGACGCAGGTTTTTGTTGTAAAATGTATCGCGTGCAAATCCAGCTTTTCATTGGTTATCGCACACACAGTAAGTACAGTAGTATATAGTAGCGTGTGCAAAATTTACAAATCTATGCGGGCGGTACTCGGTAGTGACGTAATCAACAGTTCTAGGTTAGAAACAGTTCATATTTTAGATATACACGAGTTAACATTATCAAATGAATTCTTCACAAATCAAGACATATTTTTGAACATGAAAATAACATTCAGTAAGTTAACATTACTATTGAAAGTAGAATTTTACGTGATTTTTTTTTCAATATATCTCAATATTGACATATAGCAGTTGGTTGCAAGTCTAGCAGGGACCACATTTGTCTTCGTAAATAAGACAAAAACACTTAAATGCAAGTCAACAAAATGAAACTAAAAATACCTAAAACATCGAAATGTTTATTCCATTTTAGATGTGTCATTACTTAGTGTTTTTAAACAAACACAATTGTAATATGTTCAAAACATCTTAATGTGTTTCTTTCCAATAATTATCCCTCCTCCCATGTGATTTCCGAAAAGCTATTAAAAATAGAAGTCGCGGGCTTCTGCCCGGCGACTAATTATTTATTGAAAACGTTCAATTGTTCTTATACTCACATGTATTCAAAAGTAGCCTACTGCAGATTTATATGTAAGCGGGAACGTGTTAGTAAAGAAAAAATTGCTCCCTATAGGTAATTTGTTACACGCCGTTCAACTTGATTTGTCCGCCTTTACCCATGTTTTGAAAATGTGTCTGCTGTTCATGTACAGTGGCGTCAGATGTCCGTATCAGATTGTTACGTTGAATTATTTTATTATTTGAAAAATATATATATATATATTTATAGCCGATTTAAGAATTGTCCGTATCAGATTGTAACATTGAACTATTTTATTATTTAAAAAAAAAATTAAAAAAAAATAAAATATATATATATATTTATTTATAGCCGAATTACGATAAAACCAACATTGTAGACTCTGCGTAAAGTATCGATCCTCATCAGCCTAAGCATGCCGAGCAGGCTAACTCGGACAGACACTTTTCGCCTCCTGTGGATTTTCTGTTTCTTGATTCATTACTCTATCCCCATCAGACATAATGTGTCGTCCCGGATCAGCCTGCGCAGGCTGATCTGGTTCATAAAACTGGTTTTCTCTCGAAACGGCTCATTTGTGAGAAATGGGAACACGTTTAACTGGTGCTCTAAAGAGTGTAGTATAGATCCGTATGATAGCACACATCCGTGTACAAATTAATCTGGCTCTGCACTGTTTGACAATTAGTCACAGAATTTTTCAAGAAAAACCTAAAAAAGAGTGAGAGTGAATTTAGATCAGTGACACCATGCCCATGGGTGTGCATCCAGATCTTTATCTTCAAACATACGCTTTATGTTTGGATTTCCTGTCTTATTTTATAACACACCCCACCGTCTCGGTGGTGTTAGGGTAGAACGTCCGCATCGGGTGCGGGAGGTCGCGGGTTCGATTCCCGGCCGTATCATACAAAATACTTTAAAATTGGTAATAATGGGCGCCCTCCTTGGCTCTCTGGGTTGTCTGGTTAGCATTACAACTGACTGGTTGGTGTCACGATAAATGGACGAGTAGTACCGCTCAGGGTTGCGTGGTTAGCATTACAACTGACTGGTTGGTGTCACGATAAATGGACGAGTAGTACCGCTCAGGGTTGCGTGGTTAACATTACAACTGACTGGTTGGTGTCACGATAAATGGACGAGTAGTACCGCTCAGGGTTGCGTGGTTAACATTACAACTGACTGGTTGGTGTCACGATAAATGGACGAGTAGTACCGCTCAGGGTTGCGTGGTTAACATTACAACTGACTGGTTGGTGTCACGATAAATGGACGAGTAGTACCGCTCAGGGTTGCGTGGTTAACATTACAACTGACTGGTTGGTGTCACGATAAATGGACGAGTAGTACCGCTCAGGGTTGCGTGGTTAACATTACAACTGACTGGTTGGTGTCACGATAAATGGACGAGTAGTACCGCTCAGGGTTGCGTGGTTAACATTACAACTGACTGGTTGGTGTCACGATAAATGGACGAGTAGTACCGCTCAGGGTTGCGTGGTTAACATTACAACTGACTGGTTGGTGTCACGATAAATGGACGAGTAGTACCGCTCAGGGTTGCGTGGTTAACATTACAACTGACTGGTTGGTGTCACGATAAATGGACGAGTAGTACCGCTCAGGGTTGCGTGGTTAACATTACAACTGACTGGCTGGTGTCACGATAAATGGACGAGTAGTACCGCTCAGGGTTGCGTGGTTAACATTACAACTGACTGGCTGGTGTCACGATAAATGGACGAGTAGTACCGCTCAGGGTTGCGTGGTTAACATTACAACTGACTGGTTGGTGTCACGATAAATGGACGAGTAGTACCGCTCAGGGTTGCGTGGTTAACATTACAACTGACTGGTTGGTGTCACGATAAATGGACGAGTAGTACCGCTCAGGGTTGCGTGGTTAACATTACAACTGACTGGCTGGTGTCACGATAAATGGACGAGTAGTACCGCTCAGGGTTGCGTGGTTAACATTACAACTGACTGGTTGGTGTCACGATAAATGGACGAGTAGTACCGCTCAGGGTTGCGTGGTTAACATTACAACTGACTGGTTGGTGTCACGATAAATGGACGAGTAGTACCGCTCAGGGTTGCGTGGTTAACATTACAACTGACTGGTTGGTGTCACGATAAATGGACGAGTAGTACCGCTCAGGGTTGCGTGGTTAACATTACAACTGACTGGCTGGTGTCACGATAAATGGACCAGTAGTACTTGTAACTTAACCAGGAAACACCCTGATCTAACTTAAACATTGTTGAAAGCGGCGTAAAACACCAAACAATCAAATCACTCAATGTTACACACCCAAAGAGTGACAACTCGTACGAGTTATTTATAACTCAACTATATAAAGGGGGCATTACACCGTTGAAAGCGGATTTTCTGTTTCCTGAGGATACCCCAATTTTTATTCTCTCATTATTTCTCATAACATTCATTCTGGTATTATAAAAACGAATTTCCTGTATCAAGCAAGGAGTGCCAGAATTATAAGAAAATGACTGGAATTCACACTCTCATTCAATATTATGGAAAGAATTGGCCACAAAAGTGTTCTGAAACAGGGTAAAAAAAAGTAGGACAAAACGAGCAATTTTACCCTTTACTTCAAAAATCACCCAATAAAAACGCAGGGGGTTAGTGTAAAATTGAAGAGCTGCTTAGACTCTCAAAATAATAAGCAATCTGTGGATGCAGGCATAAATACCATGTTTACAGCTCCTTTTCAAGCAATCTCGGACGCGAAAGCTGGTATTCAAATTTACCTCTAAATGCACGCCTAGCTCCGCAACTAGTGTTGTCAAACCAGAAGGAGAAGTGGGTTGAACCGAAAAATTCAAACCTATTCTGACAGCTTACTTTCACATTTTAATTGCCCTTAACAGCGAAAGAGTTTAACGTTTTTTCCAAATCTGACAGAGAATGAATTGAAAGTATTGACCTAAATACAAGATATTTTGGGTTGGATTTAAAGATATTTTTGGAACAATGTTTTCAAATGTTGTCTGCTTCAGTCTTTCTGTCACGGAAAGAATTAGCCTGTTCAAGGAAACAACTCTCTAGAAGAGCCGAATGTCTTTGCCTCCGTCAGCTGTTTCTCTAGAGAGGTTTAACCCTTCCAACATACAGCTATTCTGCAGCAGACGACTTTGGAAACATGTGGAAAAAAATATAGGAATTCCCTATAAATGAGGGTATATTTACTGAAAAAAGTTGAAAACATTGGGGCAAAAGGATACATTGCTCGTTTTGAGCAATTTCTTCTTTTGTCACAATGTTTTTAAAATTCTTCTGCTGCAGAGGTGTCAGAAAGCGTCTATATGTGACAAAGGGTTTAACAACTCTATATATACTTTTCACAAATACCCTATTTCTGAGTTCTTCGATCACGGATCAAATGATGAATCACATCATGTGAATGTGGTTTATTTTACTGCATGTGCGAAAAGTAAACAGTGTATAAGTAGATTCAGCTTAGCCTGTGAATACACACTGTCTCACTAGATCCTTTACGGACCGTTCATATTTGTTCTGACGCCATAGTTGTAACAACATTCTTGGAATTGTCGCCCAAATTGATTTACTCCAAGACATGTGTATACGCATTCTCCTTCGCAGAGCTGTCGTTCCTAACACTCACTTTCATTCTCCTTCGCAGAGTTGTCGTTCCTTACACTAACTTTCATTCTCTTTCACAGAGTTGTCGTTCTTTAAACTGACTTTCATTCTCCGTCACAGAGTTGTCGTTCCTTAAACTCACTGTCATTCTCCTTCACATAGTTGTCGTTCCTTACACTAACTTTCATTCTCCATCACATAGTTGTCGTTCCTTACACTCACGTTCATTCTCCTTCACATAGTTGTCGTTCCTTACAATCACTTTCATCCTCCTTCACAGAGTTGTCGTTACTTAAACTCACTTTCATTCTCCTTCACATAGTTGTTGTTCCTTAAACTCACTTTCCTTCTCCTTCGCAAAGTTGTCGTTCCTTACACTCACTTTCATTCTCCTTCGCAGAGTTGTCGTTCCTTAAACTGACTTTCATCCTAGGCGGGAAATAAAAAATTACAAAATCGTGTTTGACAAACGTGTTATCACCGACGACTATTGCACAACACCATATGGAAATTAAGCTCTAATAAGACAGAAAGATGGATATAATATATTATATACGTATTTTGTCACATAATGTATACTATATATATAATACGTTGATGTAGATGTACTTTGTAGATAAATGTATATAAATATGTATATATGATTGTTAATTTTCTTGTGTAGTTGTAAATAAAGCCGTGAGAATGTTACTTAAACTTTTGTTATCATAAACCGTTTAACTCGCGGTTATTTGGAAATTAAAATGTTCGGATTATTGGGGACAAAAAAAAACGTCGTCTGCTGTCCCGATCCATTAATATGGCGGCGCCCAGTGTAGTCTCGCTAAGATGGCGGTGTATCTTAAAATCGCCGGCTACGCTGACCGCTTCCGACCGGTTCAACCCAGTAAAGGTCACGGCCGAGCAGGTCCAAAAAGCGACTCATTTTCTACTCGATCCAAGATGGCGACTTTATATAGAATATGGAGTGGGGTTACCGAGTGCATTTTTCCTGGATATGCACACCTGACTACTCCCCGCACTGATAGATTGGCGGACAAATACGGCAATACCCCCACTATTTCTACGAGCACGCCTATTTTGCGATTTCCTGTGAAAGTTATAGCTTTTATAGCCCTTTATGTCTAATTTTGTATTTGATTTTGCCCATGTCTCATACAAAAAAACCAATGTCATTAGCTTCGAGTTTCTTACGAAAATCACTGTCTGAGAGTGTATCGCTAAGACCATGTACGTTCCAAGATAGTACATTTAGTTCGTCCTCGGCGCACCGCTAAAAAGAATCTGTCTGCACTGGTCTCCCATTTATATACAGCCTATCATAACTCAACCATGCCGATTTACCCTGCTGCTTTGCGGCTTTTAACTGGGGGATGAGGCTCTTTCTACGTGCCACAATTTCCTTCGGAAACTGCTCGGAAATGTAGTAATTGGTGCTACTTAGATTTGACGATTGTTTACGTACAATTTCTCTGTCTTTGTAATTACAGAACTTGGCAACTATCATACGAGAATATGCAGGTTGATCTTGCTTTTGACCCATTCTGTGTACCCTTTCAAACTTAATTTGGTTTACCATATCTTGAGCCATTTTAAGTTTTTCAATCATGAAATCTCGCAAAATCTGTTCTGAATCGACAGGACTCTCTCCTTCAGATTCCGTTATGTTTGAGAATAATAGGTTGTTCCGCATGGATTGTGATTGGACATACAATAGTTGGTCCTTCATGACACCCTTTTCTTTTTGTAGTTGAGACAACTGCTCATTTGCTAATCCAAGTTAAAAATCCATAGAATCAACCCTATCCTGCACCTTTGTCACCTTTTCCTCCGTTATTTTCATATTTTCATATACATGAATTTTCAAAGCTTTAAGCTCTTGTTCAAAACTACTAATCTTTTTTTCAAGTGAGTCCAGTTTGTCTAACCTTTTATCGATATAGTCAATTTTTTTATCATAACGTTTGAGATATTCTATAATAACAATGCCAGGCGATGATGGTTCTTGAGACTCTGGCTTAGTAACACTTTTCTCCATACTTCCGTTATTAGCACTGTCCACACAAAACACTGACGAGTTCATATCTGACAGAGATTGGTTAAATAATACACTGTTTGCTTGACGAATACTTTCACTAACACTAACACTTTCGGATTCACTCACTGATGCCTCGTCACGTCCATTTTGTCGGCCATTTTGTCCGCCATGTTTGGGAGTTTTTGTTTCAATCGGATCAGTGTCACTACTTTTCTTCCGTTTAGCTTTCCTGTTTCGGCCACCCATTTGCTTGGTTGTACGACTATTATGTACCCTAAGGCCTCATATACTTTTACCACAGAAAGTATCCATCTATTGTACTCGTTTATAGTAGAAATCTATTTTTTATCGGAGCCCGGATTTTTCGTTCGTGCGCATATCATCCCGACCTTGACCTATAAAACGAGGCTTTAGCAATTCTAGATTCTAGTTTCATTTTCATGAATTTTTGCTGAAAACAGAAATTTGAAAACCCCTGTAAACTAACCTTACCAGACTGAACGGCTCGGTTATTATCATGCTTTAACCCTTTCCCACATATAGACGCTTTCTGACGCGTCTGCAGCAGACAATATTTGAAAACACTGGCAAAAGGATAATTCTACATTTGCCAAAATGTTTTCAATTCCCTTTAAAAATTACATTTCCCTTTACAGATATTTGTCTCATTTATGTGAGTATGCTTTCAAAGTCCTCTACTGCAGATTTGCTTAACGGCTTAAGAGTTCCGAGTATGCATGTTCACCATGCATATGACCTTGACAACCATTTGGTTCTAACGATACAATTCGTAAACAAACTACAGTATAAACCCATGATCCTTGCTAAAACAATTTTAATTTGGGTTTTACGCCATTTTAAACATTATTTAGATATATCACGGCGACAGTTCACTTATCCATGATCCATGAAATGTGCCTTGCCCAATGACAATCCACCATGACTGGGGATCGAACATGAGACGCCCGTATCCAAACAAGACATAGTGGCGAACAAGTACATTATTTTAAACAGATTTCGAGAAAGCTAAGGCTGGTCTAAATCGTCCTATTTCGCAAAGTGTCGACAGTCGGTTTTGGTGTGATCTTGCCCAAAGTTATTTACTTCTTAGCTTAATCCTTTTCCACATACAACAAATATGCCCTAGACGACTATAAAAACATAGTTACAAAAACTGGAAAATCTCCATAAGAGATAGCTTAAATGTTAAATAAAGTTGAAAACATTGTGGCTAAAGGAGAAAATGTTTTCAAAAGTCGTCTGCTGCTATTGCATAAAAATTCGTCTGCAGGTGGGAAAGGGTTAACTCATTGTTTTCTTGTGTGATATAATCGTCTTTGGAACACCCACAATGTCGATCTTCGGCAACAGTGAACAAGATAACAGAGAATGTACCGACATGAGTATAACTCTTTCAATAATCAGTTCACGAAATCTTAAGGCTAATCTAAATCGTCCAATGTTGCAAAGTCTCGAAGATCTTGGTGTGATCTTGCGCACATTTATTTACTTCTAATCTCAATCTCTTGTTTGATGCGTTCTGTAATTTCAGGCTTACGGTTGCAAAGAATAATACTTGCAATAATTGGGATTTGAACCGAGTAGATCACAAGGCTATGGTTATACCTCTGGTAAAGCATTCCTTAAGCATTCCTTAAGCAAAATTTGTTTTGAGCAATTTCTTCTTTTACCACAATTATTGTTGCACACTGAAAAAAGTCCGCGTGAATAATTTTATATTTTACAAGGAAATTGAGTTTTGAAAATCTAAGTAAAAGAAGTGTAAATAATTCGATTTATTACGTTCTCACAACTTTTACAAAGGCGCCTTTTCCCCCTTAAACGGAGAACATTAATTTTGACAACTTTGCAACGTATGACTTTTGAAAGTCTTGTTGACATATGTGACATTGGCTTAAACTAGACGTTTCTCTTTTATCATAATACTTTAATTTAGTGGAAAAGCAGCCAGTTGCTTGGAAAGTATGTTGTGTAGAAAACTGGTGTGAGAAAACCATGAAACACACGAGTAGGTGAACTGGCCGTCGTGATATGAGTGAAAAGTTGTTGAAAACGGCGTTAAACCCAAATCAATCAGTAAACCGTTGCTTAAATAATTTGCTAAGAGTTCTTCAGAACAGATGTTATCCTTGACTTCTATAATTGACCTGATGTTGCAATCGAAAATGAAAGTGGATTCTGTTGACTAAACAGAACCAGGAAAATCCAATTTGGGATTCCAAATCACATCGCCCGATTTATTTTTCGGAAAATGTCGAATTTGGGGAAAACCGTGAACTAGATAACAGAGAATGTAAAAACATAGTTGTTGGATATAAGTTTCCTTAGTGTGCAGCCAACTCTTCGGACTAAAAGACCGAATTAATTTGAAGATTGTTACAGCATTATAAGGTAGGTAATGCATTATTTATTGTATTCATTTTAAACCTAATTAGACAATTTAAACCAACATTGTGTTCAGTGAACTGCTACGTTAGCTGAGATTAGATGCTTAGTTTGAACATATTTATTTTCAATATTTACATACACAAATAGAAAATGATTATATTAACACAATATATATACAATAAACTGGTTAGCCTCGGAGACTTTATATTTAACGCAATAAGGTTCCTCTGCAAGTTGAAAGTTTGAATCAATAAAAAAAAAGCAGGTTGATGTTTCATTTATCAACTGACAGTTAGTGTTTAGTACCTTTAATTGTTTGTGGATTTGCTATCATTAGCTGACGTGACCTTTACTGAACGCACAGTAGTACTACTAGTGTAAGTGTCGGCTGCTTGTAAAGTATATGTAGATAATATGTATAATCTACTATAGAGCATTGCTATGGGTTAACCCTTTCACACATACAACACAACTGCAGCAGATATTGGTAAACAAAAAGGCAAACATATGGTAAATCTCTATAAATTCAAGTATTATTTGTTATTGAATATGGCTGAACACATTCAATGTCTCTTGTGCTCGCATGTTTTTATTCAATGTCTCTTGTACTCACATGTTTTATTCAGTGTCTCTTGTACTCACATGTTTTATTCAATGTCTCTTGTACTCACATGTTTTATTCAATGTCTCTTGTACTCCCATGTTTTATTCAATGTCTCTTGTACTCATGTGTTTTATTCAATGTCTCTTGTACTTCCATGTTTTATTCAATGTCTCTTGTACTCATGTGTTTTATTCAATGTCTCTTGTACTCCCATGTTTTATTCAATGTCTCTTGTACTCATGTGTTTTATTCAATGTCTCTTGTACTCCCATGTTTTCTTAAATTCTCTTGTACTCATGTGTTTTATTCAATGTCTCTTGTACTCATGTGTTTTATTCAATGTCTCTTGTACTCATGTGTTTTATTCAATGTCTCTTGTACTCCAATGTTTTATTCAATGTCTCTTGTTCTCATGTGTTTTATTCAATGTCTCTTGTACTCCCATGTTTTATTCAATGTCTCTTGTACTCGTGTGTTTTATTCAATGTCTCTTGTACTCCCATGTTTTATTCAATGTCTCTTGTACTCACATGTTTTATTCAATGTCTCTTGTGCTCGCATGTTTTATTCAATGCCTCTTGTACTCCCATGTTTATTCAATGTCTCTTGTACTCGCATGTTTTATTCAATGTCTCTTGTACTTCCATATTTTATTCAATGTCTCTTGTACTCGTATGTTTTATTCAATGTCTCTTGTACTTCCATATTTTATTCAATGTCTCTTGCACTCGCATGTTTTATTCAATGTCTCTTGTACTCGCATGTTTTATTCAATGTCTCTTGTACTTCCATATTTTATTCAATGTCTCTTGTACTCGCATGTTTTATTCTATGTCTCTTGTACTTCCATATTTTATTCAATGTCTCTTGTACTCGCATGTTTTATTCAATGTCTCTTGTACTCGCATGTTTTATTCAATGTCTCTTGTACTCGCATGTTTTATTCAATGTCTCTTGTACTTCCATATTTTATTCAATGTCTCTTGTACTCGCATGTTTTATTCAATGTCTCTTGTACTTCCATGTTTTATTCAATGTCTCTTGTACTCGCATGTTTTCACAAGTAGTCTCCTGCAGATGCGTCTGTAAGTGAGAACGGGTTAGTAAAGAAGAAATTGCTCGCATTAGGTATTTGGTTCAACTTGGTTTGTCCGCCTTTACCCATGTTTTGAAAATCTGTCTGCTGTACATATACAGCGGCATCATTATTCGTCCGTAACCGACTGTTATATTGAATCATTTTATTATCTTAAAAAAAATAATATTTATATATATTATATTGAAGGTAAAACGCAATGCTTTCCGATCCATCCCCAAAACTATCTTTTCTTTTGTCCAGATATTCAATTCATTATTTGAGCCGAATTACGAGTGTACCAACAGTGTGGACTCTGCGTAAAGTATCGACCCTGATCAGCCTAAGCATACCGCGCAGGCTAACTCGGAACAACAAACAAAAACACTTTTACTATTAACAAAGTGATAGCTACTGTTGCTTGTTGTACGTGCTTCTGTGCTGTGGAAAGAAATATGACAATATGACATAGGTAATAAATATTTCAATGTCACGAAATGTTATCATACCATTGTACACGGTAGTTTGCACATTTTCGGCGAATACAATATTAATTGTATTATTATATACACTAAATTGTAACACAGAGCCGGACATTTTTGAACTAAAGGCAGCTATTATCAATAACACTTTTACGATTGACAAGTAATAGCTACTGTTGGTTGCGGTCCGTTCTTCTGTGCTATGGAAATAAATCAATGTTTAAATGTGATGAAATGTTATCATACCTTTATACACGACATCTTGCAAACATAACCCACGTATGGGAACATTATATATAACTTAAAATGCCATAGAGTTGCTTCTGTCTAATCTCAACGTTGCTTAAGTTTGAAAGTATAGATAATTTGGCAACGTAACGGTATAATAATCATAACTAGAAAACACAAAACTAACACTTAAGGCGAAAATATGCCGAATATAAAAAAAGTGACTAGGGGGTTCTTTGTAAACTGGAAATGAACGACTACCTGAACAATTAACTGCATTATTTTTTACAATATATTGTAACAAAAAGGCCGTACATTGGCTAACGGAAGCAACATTTAACAAGAACACTACGTCACGAAATAGTATCATACCTTTTTAGACGATATTTTGCACGCTTAAGGCGAATATACCATACGGTGTAAATTAAAATGTCAAGGAGAGGCTATTGTATTATATAGTAAACGCTTCCGTATGAAATTATAGATTCTTTATAATCTGAAAATGAACGACTACTGGAACAATGAACTACATATATATGTCACGAAATGTTATCATACCATTGTACACGGTAGTTTGCACATTTAAGGCGAATACAATATTAACTGAATTATTATATATAATACATTGTAACACAGAAGCCACACATTTTCTTACTAAAGGCAGTTTTTAATAATAACAATATTGCTATTGACAAATAATACCTACTGTTGGTTGTGATCCGTACTTCTGTGCGATTGAAATAAATCAATATTTAAATGTGATGAAATTTTTATCATACCTTTATACACGGCATCTTGCTCACATAACCCACTTATGGGAACATGCTATATAACTTAAAATGTCTTAAAGTTGCTTCTGTCTAATTTAAACATTGCTTCCGTTTGAAAGTATAGATGATTTGGCAAATGCCTGCGCTGAACGTAACGGAATAATAATCCTAACTTGAAACCACAAAACTAACACTTAAGGCGAAAATGTACCGAATATAATAAAAGTGACTAACGGGTACTCTTTATAATCTGGAAATGAATGACTACGCGAATAATTAACTGCATTATTATATACAATACATTGTAAAACAAAGGCCTTACATTGGCTAACGAAGCAAACATTTAACAAGAGCACTACGTCACAAAATAATATCATACTTTTTTAAAAGGGTATTTTGCACACATAAGGCGAATATACTAAACGGTGTGAATTAAAATGTCAAGGAGTGGCTACTGTCTTATCTAGTAAATGCTTCCGTATGAAAGTATAGATTCTTTATAATCAGGAAATGAACGACTACTGGAATAGACTGCATCATTTATTATATATAATATATTGTAACACAAATGCCGTACATTGACTAACCGAAACCAACTTACAAAAACTCTATTACTATTGACAAAGAGACAGCTACTGTTGCTGGCTGTATGTGGTTCAGTGCTGTGGAAAGAAATATGACATAGGTAATCAATATTTCAATGTCATGAAATGTTATCATACCATTGTACACGGTAGTTTGCACATTTAAGGCGAATACAATATTAACTGAATTATTAAATATAATACATTGTAACACAGAAGCCGCACATTTTCTTACTAAAGGCAGCTTCTAATAATAACACTATTGCTATTGACAAGTAATAACTACTGTTGGTTGTGGTCCATACTTCTGTGCTATGGAAATAAATCAATTTTTAAATGTGATGAAATGTTATCATACCTTTATACACGGCATCTTGCACACATAACCCATTAATAGGAACGAACCATATAACTTAAAATGTCATAGAGTTGCTTCTGTCTAAGTTAAACATTGCTTCCGTTTAAAAGTATATATAATTTAGCAAATGCCAGCGCTGAACGTAACGGAATATAAATCATAAACAAAACTAACACTTAAGGCGAAAAGATACCGAATATAATAAAAGTGACTAAGATGTTCTTTATAAGCTCGAAATGAACGACTACCTGAACGATTAGCTACATTATTATATACAATATTTTGTAACACAAAGGCCGTTCATTGGCTAATATAAACAAACATTTAACAAGAACACTACGTCACGAAATATTATCATACCTTTTTAGACGGTATTTTGCACACTTAAGGCGAATATACCTTACGGTGTGAATTAAAATGTCAAGGAGTGGCTACTGTCTTATGCTGTAAATGCTTCCGTATGAAAGTATAGATTCTTTATAATCTGGAAAAGAACGACTACTTGAACAATGAACTGCATTATTATGTATAATATATTGTAACACAAATGCCGTACATTGACTAACCGAAACCAACTTTTAACAAAAACACTATTACTATTGACAACGTCATAGCTACTGTTGCTGGTTGTACGTGCTTCTGTGCTGTGGAAAGAAATATGACAATATGACATAGGTAATAAATATTTCAATGTCACGAAATGTTATCATACCATTGTACACGGTAGTTTGCACATTTACGGCGAATACAATATTAATTTAATTATTATATACACTAAATTGTAACACAGAGCCGGACATTTTCGAACTAAAGGCAGCTGTTATCAATAACACTTTTGCTATTGACAAGTAATAGCTACTGTTGGTTGCGGTCCGTACTTCTGTGCTATGGAAATAAATCAATGTTTAAATGTGATCAAATGTTTTCATACCTTTATAAACGGCATCTTGCACACAAAACCCACTTATCGGAACATGCTATATAACTTAAAATGCCATAGAGTTGCTTTTGTCTAATCTAAACGTTGCTTCCGTATGAAAGTATAGATAATTTGGCAATGTAACGGTATAATAATCATAACTAGAAAAAAACAAAACTAACACTTAAGGCGAAAATATGCGGAATATAAAAAAAGTGACTAGGGGGTTCTTTATAAACTGGAAATGAACGACTACCTGAACAATTAACTGCATTATTTGTTACAATATATTGTAACAAAAACACCGTACATTGGCGAACGGAAGCAATCATTTAACAAGAACACTACGTCACGAAATAGTATCATACCTTTTTAGACGATATTTTGCACGCTTAAGGCGAATATACCATACGGTGTGAATTAAAATGTCAAGGAGATGCTACTGTATTATGTAGTAAACGCTTCCGTATGAAAGTATAGATTCTTTACAATCTGGAAATGAACGACTACTGGAACAATGAACTACATATATATGTCACGAAATGTTATCATACCATTGTACACGGTAGTTTGCACATTTAAGGCGAATACAATATTAACTGAATTATTATATATAATACATTGTAACACAGAAGCCGCACATTTTCTTACTATAGGCAGCTGTTAATAATAACACTATTGCTATTGACAAATAATACCTACTGTTGGTTGTGATCCGTACTTCTGTGCTATTGAAATAAATCAATTTTTAAATGTGATGAAATTTTAATATACCTTTATACACGGCATCTTGCACACATAACCCACTTATGGGAACATGCTATATAACTTAAAATGTCTTAAAGTTGCTTCTATTTAATCTAAACATTGCTTCCGTTTGAAGGTATAGATGATTTGGCAAATGCCAGCGCTGAACGTAACGGAATAATAATCCTAACTTGAAACCACAAAACAAACACTTAAGGCGAAAATGTACCGAATATAATAACAGTGACTAAGGGGTACTCTTTATAATCTGGAAATGAATGACTACGCGAATAATTAACTGCATTATTATATACAATACATTGTAACACAAATGCCTTACATTGGCTAACGAAGCAAACATTTAACAAGAGCACTACGTCACGAAATAATATCATACTTTTTTAAAGGGTATTTTGCACATATGAGGCGAATATACTAAACGGTGTGAATTAAAATGTCAAGGAGTGGCTACTTCTTATCTAGTAAATGCTTCCGTATGAAAGTATACATTCTTTATAATCAGGAAATGAACGACTACTGGAACAATGAACTGCATTATTTATTATATATAATATATTGTAACACAAATGCCGTACATTGACTAACCGAAACCAACTTACAAAAACTCTATTACTATTGACAATGTGATAGCTACTGTTGCTGGTTGTACGTGCTTCTGTGCTGTGGAAAGAAAAATAAATAGATACTGTTGGTTGCGGAACGTACTGTTGTGCTATGAAAATAAATCAATGTTTAAATGTGATGAAATGTTATCATACATTTATACACGGCATCTTGCACACATAACACACTAAACAGAACATGCTATAATGTCAATTATTTGAACATGCTGTATACTTTAAAATGTCAAAGAGTGGCTGCTGTCTAACCTAAACATCGCTTGTGTTTGAAAGTATAGATAAGCGCTGAACGCTGTGTATTGAAACCACTAAACTAACACTTAAGGCGAAAATGTACCGAATATAATATAAGTGACTAAGGGGTTATTTATAATCCGGAAATGAAAGATTACCTGTACAATTAATTGCATTATTATATACAATGCATTGTAACATAAAGGCCATACATTGGCTTACGGAAAGAAACTTTTATCAAGAATGCTACGTCAAGAAATATTATCATACCTTTTTAGATGATATTTTGCACACTTAAGGCGAATATACCATACGGTATGCATTAAAATGTCAAGGAATGGCTACTGTCTTATGAAGTAAATGCTTCCGTATGAAAGTCTAACAAAAGGCAGCTTTTAATAACAACACGTTTGCTGTTAACAAGTAATAGCGACTTTTGGTTTCTGTATGTGCGTCTTGGCTGTGATACGAAATATGACAATGTGACATTTTAGATGTATTTTGCACACTTAAGGCGAATATACCATACGGTATGAATTAAAATGTCAAGGAGTGGCTACTGTCTTATGTAGTCAATGCTTCCGTATGTAAGTCTAACAAAAGGCAGCTTTTAATAACAACACAATTGCTGTTAACAAGTATTAACGACTTTTGGTTTCTGTATGTGATTAGAAATAAGACAATGTGACATAGTAATCAATATTTAAAATGTCACGAAATGTTACCATACCATTGTACACGGTAGTTTGCACATTTAAGGCGAATACATTAATAACTGATTTATCATATTTAATACATTGTAACACAGAGGCCGTACATTTTTAAACTAATGGCAGCTTTTAATAATAACACTATTGCTATTGACAAGTAATAGCTACTTTTGGTTGTGGTACGTACTTCTGTGCTGTGGAAATAAATCAATGTTTAAATGTGATGAAATGTTATCATACCTTTATACACGGCATCTTGCACACATAACCCACTTATCGGAACATGCTATATCATTTATAATATCATATAGTTGCTTCTGTCTTATATTAACATTGCTTCCGTTTTGAAGTAGTGATAAGTTGGCAAATGCCAGCGCTGAACGTAACGGAATAATAATCATAACTTGAAACCACAAAACTAACACTTAAGGCGAATATGTACCAAAATATAATAACAGTGACTAAGGGGTTTTCTTTACAATCTGGATATTAACAACTAACTGAACAATTAACTGCATAATTATATACAATACATTGTATCACAAAGGCCGTACATTGCCTTACGGAAACTAACTTTTTACAAGAACACTACGTCACGAAATATGATCATACCTTTTTATACGGAATTGTGCACACTTAAGGCGAATATTCCAAACGGTCAAGGAGTGGCTAATGTCTAATGTAGTAAATGCTTCTGTATCAAAGTATAGAATCTTTATAATCTGGAAATAAACGACTACAGGAACAATGAACTACATTATTATATACAATATGTTGTATAACAAATGCCGTACATTGACTATCCGAAACCAACCTTTAACAAGAACACTATTGCAATTGACAAAGTGATAGCTACTGTTCTTGCTGGTTGTACGTGCTTCTGTGCTGTAGAAAGAAATATGACAATATGACATAGGAAATCAATATTGCAATGTCACGAAATGTTATCATACCATTGTACACGGTAGTTTGCACATTTAAGACGAATACAATATTAAGTGAATTATTATATATAATACATTGTAGCACAGAAGCCGTACATTTTCTAATTAAAGGCAGCTTTTAATAATAGCACTATGGCTATTGACAAGTAATAGCTACTGTTGGTTGCGGAACGTGTTATCATACCTTTATACACGGCATCTCGCACACATAACCCACTCATGGAACATGCTATATAATTTAAAATGTCATAGAGTTGCTTTTGTCTAATCTAAACATTGCTTCCGTTTTAAAGTAATGATAAGTTGGCGAATGCCAACGCTGAACGTAACGGAATGATAATTTCAACTTGAAACCACAAAACTAACACTTAAGGCGAACATGTACTGAATATAATTATAAGTGACTAAGGGGTTCTTTATAATCTTGAAATGAGCAATAACCTGAACAATTAATTGCATTATTATATACAATTTATTGTAACACAAAGGCCATACATTAGCTAACAGAAACAAACCTTTATCAAAAACACTACGTCAAGAAATATTATAATGTGACATAGGTTAGTCACGAAATGTTACCATACCATTGTACAAGGTAGTTTGCACATTTAAGGCGAGTACACTATATACTGAATTATCATATATAATACATTGTAACACAGAAGCCGTACATTTTCTAACTAAAGGCAGCTTGCACACATAACCCACTTATGGGAACACGCTATACAATTTAAAATATCATAGAGTTGCTTTTGTCTAATCTAAACATTGCTTCCGTTTGAAAGTATAGATAATTCGGCAAGAGCCAGCGCTGAACGTAACGGACTAATAATCATAATTTGAAATCATAAAGCTAACACTTAAGGCGAATAAAATATTATCTGAATTATTATATACAATGCATTGTAACACAGAAGCCGTTCATTTTCTGAAGGCAGCTTTTAATAAACAACACTATTGCTATTGACAAGTAATAGCTCCTGTTGGTTGGTGTACGTACTTCTATGCTATGGAAATAAATCAATGTTTAAATGTGATGAAATGTTATCATACCTTTATACACGATATCTGGTCATCAATAGGGTTTGCAAGTTGGTCTTGATCACATCTGGTCATAAATGACGTCTGCTAGTTGGTCTGGTCATCAATGGCGTCTTCTAGTTGGTTTGGATCACATCTGGTCATCAATTGCGTTTGCTAGTTGGTTTGGTAATGAATGGCGTGTGGGAGTTGGTCTTGATCACATCTGGTCATAAATGACGTCTGCTAGTTGGTCTGATCATCAATGTCGTTTGATACTTGGTCTGGATAACATCGGGTCATCAATGCCGTCTGCTAGGTGGTCTGGTCATCAATGGCGTCTGCTAGTTAGTCTGGATAACATATGGTCATCATTGGCGTCTTCTAGTTGGTTTGGTTCACATCTGCTCACATCTGCTCATCATCTGCTAGTTGGTCTGGTCATCAATGGCATCTGCTACTTGGTCTTAATCACATCTAGTCTTCACTGGCGTCTGGTAGTAAGTCTGATCCTCAGTGGCGTCTGCTAGTTGGTCTGAATCACATCTGGTCATTAATGTCGTCTGCTAGTTTGTCTTGATCACATTATGGTCATCAATGGCGTCTTGTAGTTGGTTTGGTAATGAATGGCGTGTGGGAGTTGGTCTTGATCACATCTGGTCATTAATGTTGTCTAGTAGTTGGTCTGGTCATCAATGTCGTATGGTAGTTGGTCTGGATTACATTCGGTCATCAATGTCGTCTGCTAGTTGGATTGGTCATTAGTGTTGTCTAGTAGTTGGTCTGGTCATCAATGTCGTCTGGTTGTTGGTCTGGATTACATTCGGTCATCAATGTCGTCTGCTAGTTGGATTGATCATCACCGGCGTCTAGTTGTAGGTCTGGTCCTCACTAGCGTCTGATTGTTTGTCTGGATCACACCTGGTCATCAATGGTGTTTGCTTGTTGGTCTTGATCACATCTGGTCACCAATGGCGTATGCTAGTTGTCTGGTAATCACTGGCGTATGGTAATTGATCTGGTCACCAATGTCGTCTGGTAGTTGGTCTGGTCATCACTGGCGTCTGCTAGTTGGTCTGGATCACATCTGGTCATCAATGGCATCAATAGTACCCGAGCTCTCATCAATATGAACAATATGTACAAGTTTGAAAACTGTGAACTGTGTCGTGTTAACAAAAAAGGTTTAAAAATGGATGGACGGACGGACAGATGCACGGATGAACGCCAGGAACATTGCCATCCCATTAACTTTGGCCTTCGGCAAGTAGACCTAAAAAGAGTAGCGTAGCAAAGTAAGGTCGAAAATACTCTTTGATTCATAATTCACTTTAATTAAGAGATAATTGCAGAAACGGTAGATGCTGTTTTTCTTCTGTACAGAAATTCGTACAATAAACTTATCTAAGAAATATTCATTATATATAAGAAGATATGTTATTATAAATGTTCGTCATTATGTTGTTTTTATAGTTAGAAACCGACTTAAGGGGAATTTGAGCGACATGAGGGGAATCGTTTATTCGCCTTTACTTAAGGCGAAGCACTTAGGGAGACAACTTTCTTAATCTGGGGTTTAGAGTGGAATTAGAAGGCCACGGAGTTATTTTATAAGGTGAAAAGGTGTGTAGTAAATTGATTCTCTAAATACACTTAATAGTTTTTATTTGTTTGGAACAAACAAATTTAGTTACTGCAATTCTGAAGCCGTTCGTCTTATGGAAAAGTCCATGAATTTCATACGCGTGAAAGTAGTACTCAATACTTGCTCTTACATTTCAAATGTATCACGATATTTGAAATAATGATATATTTATATCGTCTTTGTTTTCTTATGTGGTTCTTATATTCAAAGAGAATTTGGAAATAAAATGAAACATTGTATTTTAAAACATGAACGCGGAGAGATTTATAAATCTCAATGAGTGAACTGCTACAGGGAAAACTATTTCCGATTTAAGCTCCAGATACGGTATTTGAATTTTCAATCACACATTGAAAATGTAGATAAAAACAGAATTGAAAATATTTTCTTTGTGCCTTGTCGGCCATATAAATATAGTATAAATAATTAAAAAGCAAATATGTGCGTCATAAAATGCATTTAAAATGAGAGTAACACATTTGCAGAGAAATCGTGATCGTCGAATTCTATTTATAAATACGACGGTATGGGGGGAGGGTCTAAAATGCGGACGCGATCTGCGGACAAATACATTATAGAGGGAAAATGCGGACAAATGCAATATAGAGGGAAAATGCGGACGCTATAGAATATAGAGCAAATCTGCGGACGCTATGATTTGTTGTAAAAAATGTTTAATTAAAGATGGGCAAATGTGTATAATTTGTTAACATATGATCATATCCGGGGTTTTCTTTTTAAATATATAATGTGTTTGATTGCTTTTATCAGTGATATAGATTAACCCAAAAATCGAGATCATGCTGAAATGGAATCTCTTTGTAAAGTGTGTTAACGACTTTTCTCTTTATATCATATCTATAGATATCAATAACGAGAATTGATGGATTGATTTTCCGACAAGTAAATGTCTTTTGACGCATCTGCAGCGGACGAAATTTGAAAACATTGCAAGAATAGAATAGGTTGCTAGTAACTAGCCATAGGTTTTGCTTCAATTATATCCTCTCCTTTACAATCGATTGAAGGGTCATGGGTTCTAGTTATTGTTTGGCATCTTCATTTTCTACTTTGTAACTTTCAATAGTTTTTCCATGTGCCATACTACGAGGCAAATGATCCATGCAACATTCTATTCTGTAGGGTACTTGGAAGGGGCAGAACAATTTAAATAACAAATAAACAATAAGTATATATATATATACAACACTGTTTCTAGTAATTATATATATATACAACAATAATACTAATCTATAACAAATAAGTTAAATGTTTTTTTCTTGCTGTGTAAACAGTAAAAAGCAACATATATTGAAAACATTGTGGGAAAAGGAGAATTTGCTTATTTAAACAATTTCTTAATTCCCATAACCTTTCTTTACCGTCGTATAAACCAAATTTGTATTTGAAGGCTGTTATAAGTAAAAAACTTAAATGTTGCCAATTTAATCACATATCTTATCCTTATAATAGCCAAATAATTAACAAAAGTTACAATTAAAGTTCCGCATCTGTTGTCAACATATCCACCGGTGCATTAACACAAGATTTGTGAAACCAACTGTGCATATATCACATTGTACCATGACGGTATCGACACATCCCGGCAAGTTACAAATACATAAATGTATATGATAGGTTTATTGGGAAAAGGGGTTACATTTATAATTTGTTTGGAATGACACTCGTACACAATGGTAATTAACAGTGAATGGTCACGCATCCTTAATTAATTTGGTAAGCTTAAACACCCTTTAAAGGAAACAGCGGCCAGCTTAGGTGTATACTGTAGAGTAAAATGCGGACGGCAAAGGTATTTTTCTTGGTTTTCTCTGGAGCATTTAATCCTTTTATAATGCAAATGAATTTAAAAGCCTCTGAAGTCTGAAGCATGTTTCTTTTAAAGTGCTCATATAAATATTAGTACTGCCTTTTTCCACAATATTTTCTACATGATTTCAATTACTCTTTCATTTGGATAGATGTTTCTTTTTTTTAGCTCACCTGAGCACGAAGTGCTGAAAGTTAGTTATTGTGATCTCCTTTTCTTCTACCAAACTGATTGGCAGATTTTCAAATTATTTTAAAGAAGTGTTCCTTGGCCGCCAGGGAGCGGGGCTTTTTTGCCTTATATGGCTATAGTGTAAACTCAAAACAATCTTCTCCTCCAAAAGTGTCAAGCCGATTTTCAAATAATGTTGTAGAAATGTTCCTAGGGTGACCCTCTATCAGATTCCTTCCAGCCAAGTTGATTGGTCGAAAAACATGGCCGCCAGCGGGCGGGGCTTTTTTGCCTAATATGGCTATAGTAAAAACTTGAAAAATATCTTGTTAAGCAGGAAGCTTTTGAGTAAGATTTTAGAAAA
The DNA here is from genome assembly GCA_031761405.1 of Serripes groenlandicus. Classification (NCBI taxonomy): domain Eukaryota; kingdom Metazoa; phylum Mollusca; class Bivalvia; order Cardiida; family Cardiidae; genus Serripes; species Serripes groenlandicus. The sequence goes on along the minus strand of JASEVX010000691.1, from coordinate 34,652 downwards.
CCCTTGGTCAATTGTGATTTTTTTTGTAACACAAATTGGTAAATACTTAAATGAGTGAGTCGGGGCCATAATGGTTATCCATTTTTATGCCCCCGGAATCACCGATTCGGTGGGCATCTAGTTTTTTGGCCTGTCTGCACGTCTGTCTGCACGTCTGTCTGACTGTCTGTCTGCACGAAAAAAACTTTAACCTTGACTACTACTTTTGAACCATAACAGGTACGGCTACCATATTTCACATGTGTATTTCTTGTGACATGACCTTTCTGTCAGTACCAACATTTTTGACCTTGCGACCTTGACCTTTGACCTAGATGTTGCCATTCTCGAAAAAAACTTTAACCTTGGCCATTACTTTTGAACCATAACAGGTAAGGCTACCATAATTCACATGAGTATTCCTTGTGACATGACCTTTCTGTCAGTACCAACATTTTTGACCTTGCGAATTTGACCTTTGATCTTGTTGTTGCCATTCTCGAAAAAAGACTTTAACCTTGGCCATTACTTTTGAACCATAACAGGTACGGCTACCATATTTCACATGTGTATTCCTTGTGACATGACCTTTCTGTCAGTACCAACATTTTTGACCTTGCGACCTTGACCTTTGACATAGATGTTGCCATTCTCAAAAAAACACTTTAACCTTCACCACTTCTTTTGAACCATAACAGGTAAGGCTACCATATTTCACTTGTGTATACCTTGTGACATGACCTTTCTGTCAGTACAATTTTTTTTCACCTTGACCTTTGACCTAAATGTTGCCATTCTCGATAAAAACTTTAACCTTGACCACTACTTTTGAACCATAACAGGTACGGCTACCATATTTCACATGTGTATACCTTGTGACATGAACTTTCTGTCAGTACCAACATTTTTTACCTTGCGACCTTGACCTTTGACCTAGATGTTGCCATTCTAGAAAAAATACTTTAACCTTGACCACTTCTTTTGAACCATAACAGGTACGGCTACCATATTTCACATGTGTATACCTTGTGACATGACCTTTCTGTCAGTACCAAAATTGTTCAACTTGCGACCTTGACTTTTGACCTAGATATTGCCATTCTCGAAAAAAAAAATAACCTTGACCACTACTTTTGAACCATAACAGGTACGGCTACCATATTTCACATGTGTATTCCTTGTGACATGACCTTTCTATCAGTACCAACATTTTTTACCTGGCGACCTTGACCTTTGACCTAGATCGGGTCAATCGGGGGCATCAGTGTTTCACAAACACATCTTGTTTTTACATGTCTTTTGAAACTTGGAAATTAAATATAATATTCACATGTATGTCTCATGATTTATTTTTTATATACAACTAAAATGGCATTTAATTTTAACGGATGCGTCATTTATTCTTTTACCCGAAGTTGTAATATTTATAAACAATGCAGTTTATAAATCACACATCTATGCAAATGCAAATGTTTGAACAGTTTTATGTACCCAAACAAATTCAGTGCCTTCAGCGCTTTGATTAAAATATAGTTCTTAGAAATAAATTCGCCCTAAGTTATAAAAAAATGGCATTTCCCCTTAATGTAGGATACATACTTATATATATATATATATATATATATATATATATGTGTGTGTGTGTGTGTGTTTCGATGTCTATTATGTCAAGTGATAGTTTCAGTTTGACTTAAAAAGACAGATGAGATAGAATTATGTTATTAAATTTGTGAACATTTTAAAGGTGAGAAATGAAATTATTCTTAAGCCTGAAATTAAACTTGTAATTCCTTGGATGACAATATAAACAGTAGATGCATACTATTGAGTCAGACCAGAAACATGTAAATGTTCTTAATACCGTCGACGTAAGCCTGTTTTGCATAGTAAGACTATTCTTTATATGTTTACTTATCTCCTTTGATGTAACTTTATTTCTTTTTTAGATTTCGTTTCCATAAAACATGCGGAACATGGAGCACAGGATACTTTACATTGTACTTCTGCTGGTATCTAAGGCGTGCGTCTCCTCAACACAAACAACTACGCAAGACACAAAAGACGTTACCAGCAATCCAAGTGATACAAGAGATAAGACGACTTTAATTGAGAATGGCAATGTTACAAACAATGCAACTTACACGTCAAAAACTGTTGTCAAACATTGCGCTCTACTCCCAAAGAATGGAAGCATATCGGAGGAGATACAGACAGCGCTGGACAACGGAAAGACGATGCTTCGATTCAAATTGAAGTTCCGTGGAGAAGATTGGTTACCGGTTAATGTAAGTGGCAAAGCAACAAGTGACCTGTTTAAGCCTTTCTATTGGGTGAGAACCAGAGGGCGGTTCGGAACTAGATTGCTCCTACTAAAACCCAATTACGGCATTATGTCTTTTCGAAGTTTGGAAATAAAAGTGGAGAAATTCCCAAACATAAACCTGGAGGAATATCCAAAACATTGTATGGACAATTTGTCATATGATGACATTGAAATACTCATTAGAGAACTGGTAATGAACAAATTTAAAAACGAATCTGATATACTAGACGATACAGACAACGTTTGTAACCTTCACATCACTAATGATGATGGTGTCCACTTCAGGTATTACTGTTGCCAGCAGGATGAAGACATGTCTATCACATGCGACTATTTGGAGACGGATATTTGGCTAACACTTATACAGTATGTTATCTTAGTGAGCAATGTCTTTGTTGTTCTGTTCTGTCCACTTTTGATACCAAAGCGCTTCTTCCGCAAACTCAGTGACAGTGATTATTTTAGATATAACCTGGATAAAGCCTATAAGATAATGTTTCAATTAAAGGAGGTTGACTCCTATCGATCAAAACAAAAACAATATACAAAATCGGACACTATCTACGTAAGACTCTCGGAAATCAATGACATGGAGAAATTAAAAACAGAGGTACAGAAGATGCCTTTAGGTGAAACGAAAACGTTTGACGTGAATGTAGCTGAACTTCAAACAGATGGAAAACGACTGGTTAATCCGGGTCAAGCGCCGTCACAGATTTTAAAGACTTTATACGAATTCGTGTTGAACTGTCGAATGAGAGAAATGCCATCTGTTAATTTGTGTTGTGACGCAAATATTTGCGAATGCACCCCTTACCGATTTACATGGCACTCATGTGCTAGCGTAATAATGAAGATATTTCTTGGACTTTTAATTATCACACCATGGGTTATCCGAGTTTTCATTTACTATCACTTCGAGCACAACGAGATGACGATGAGAATGGAGGCGGCGCGTGATAAAGGTTATGTTTTGCCATTCCCTGATAAATTAACCTGGTATTTAACAACTTATTATTGGATTGTCATCTGTATGTTTGTATTATTATGCATTGAAGCACTTATCTGTGGCGTTATTAACAATAACATAAAGGAGGAATTTAAGTTTATTTTTCGAAAATGTAACCAGGACATGTTGGCGGACAGCAGGACGAAGGCATTTGGTCAGTGTATGCATGTACTCTTACTACCGTTCACAAAGTATGGCTGTTTTGTAGGAGTGTTTATGTTTACGGCATTGATACCCGTGGCCGTAGTTTACATGCTATATCACTTGTTTCCGTTAATCAATCTCTCAGGAAGGATGATCGTCGATGTATTTATTTATGTTTGTCGGCCTCATGACATCATAGAAAATAAGGACAGAAAAAAGCACAGAATATCGGATCGTCATTTGTGTGGACGATTAATTCAGTTTTGTGTTATTTTAATGTGTTTAACTACAATATACTCATATATCGTTCTTTTATTTGAAATTACCACTTTCTTCCTAGATTTTTTTATCCATACGATGATAGGATGCATACTGTTTGCTGATTACTTAATGACGTACATTTCGCTCTTTGTACTGCTTGTTGTATACGAAAGAGATTGCTTAGGAAGCGTTCCTGAACAGTACAGACAATACAGTTCCACATTAAACAATTATTTGATGACTCTGTGTGAGAAACAAGCTACACCATTTTTTTATGAGAACAGTAAAAAAAAAAAGAACAGAGCTTTCGCCGTGGTGCCGTGTTCTGCAAAGGATGACCCTTGTGAAGCCGCCGGTCGAGTATGGCCGGACCACAACGATGTCAACGTAACGTACGATTCCGGTCATTTAACGTGGAATGTGAAGAAGGTCGCGTTTTTTCTTACAGAAAACGACGGGCCAATGATCCCGTTGAAGTTCCTATTTGATTCTACGCGTTATATGTTGTATTCGAACAAACCTGGACGATTGTTGCATCTGTACTTGAAAGGCCTTCTCAACTTTATCTTGATTGTGGCTTTCCTAATCTTTGTCTTCCTTGTTGTTATGGCGTTCGGTGAAACAGGAACAATTTCAATTTCGAACCAACTACTTGCAACCGTCGCTGGTGGTATCGTGCCTTTCATACTCAGAAAATTCGTGTTTGCAGAAAACAAACAACCGAAAATAGATCCTGAAAATGACATAAACTTTAGAGTAGCGGTCCACGATTTTATAAACAAATACGAGCAAAGTTGGCCCATATACGACCTTGATATCATTAAACCTATTGAACCAGAAGTTCCCATGCAACCGGAAGGAGACAGTGGCACAGTCATCTCAGAGCCTCCAACAACTATAAACGAACAATCACACCACACTGTAGAAGAGACGAACAGGGAAAAGATCACAAAAGTGATCATTGAATTTAAAACGTCCGATATTGACAAGGACGATTTTCCCAAGTTGTTCAAGAAAATGAGGGAAGCTCAACACAATCGGGAGGAGAGGATCTATTAAATGTGAAAGTTGAGACTGTTTAGGAATCAGACCTTCAAAGCCGGTTATATTGTTGTCATCACTGAGATGATCTTAAATAGTTCCATCAACATATAAACATTTAATAAGCTTTGTAACTTTCCCAAGTGCAGATTTATTCCGACGGCCAAGAAACCAACAAACATGGTGACAACTATATTCAATTATCATACTCTCATTTATAAAGATGTTAAATATTTTTGCCTATTTATATTCATATTCGTCTACTGCAGATTTGTTCTATATGGGAAAGGGTTAAGAAAGGAATTGTCTAATAAAGACGTGCTAACTATTTCTAATCTAGACCATATACCAGATGCATGTAATACTTTTTCAATTTCGACCCTTAACTGCATGCGACGGAAGACTTTGAATTCATTGCAGGAAAAGGAAATATGCTCTTTAATTTATCTATTATCTTTTTTAAAATGCATTTCTATTATTTCTACTTTCTCATAAATTACGTGAGAACGCCGGAAAACACATGGGTACATGATCTGTACTGAAGACTTCTATGTTGAGTACTGTTGTTAGAAAGCCGGGAAACACATGGGTAGATGAACTGGACTGAAGACTTCTGTGTAGAGTACTGTTGTGAGAAAGCCGGGAAACACATAGGTAGATGAACTGTACTGAAGACTTCGATGTTGAGTAGTGTCGTGAGAAAGCCGGAAAACACATGGGTATATGAACTGTACTGAAGACTTCTGTGTAGAGTACTGTTGTGAGAAAGCCGGGAAACACATGGGTAGATGAACTGGACTGAAGACTTCTGTGTAGAGTACTGTTGTGAGAAAGCCGGGAAACACATAGGTAGATGAACTGTACTGAAGACTTCGATGTTGAGTAGTGTCGTGAGAAAGCCGGAAAACACATGGGTACATGAACTGTACTGAAGACTTCTGTGTAGAGTACTGTTGTGAGAAAGTCGGGAAACACATGTGTAGATGAACTGGACTGAAGACTTCTATGCTGAGTACTGTTGTGAGAAAGTCGGGAAACACATGGGTACATGAACTGGACTGAAGACTTCTATGTTGAGTACTGTTGTTAGAAAGCCGGAAAACACATGGGTACATGAACTGGACTGAAGACTTCTATGTTGAGTACTGTTGTTAGAAAGCCGGAAAACACATGGGTACATGAACTGTACTGAAGACTTCTGTGTTGAGTACTGTTGTTAGAAAGCCGGAAAACACATGCGTAGATGATCTGTACTGAAGACTTCTATGTTGAGTACTGTTGTTAGAAAGTCGGGAAACACATGGGTACATGAACTGTACTGAAGACTTCTATGCTGAGTACTGTTGTGAGAAAGTCGGGAAACACATGGGTACATGAACTGGACTGAATACTTCTATGTTGAGTAGTGTTGTTAGAAAGCCGGGAAACACATGCGTAGATGATCTGCACTGCAACATTGATGACAAATTGGCGTTGGAACCTCAATCCATCAATCAATAGATCTAAACTGTGACATTTTTTCTTAAATCTACATATTCTCTAACTAATTTACACTACGTGTCAGGGTCTGACACGGATCTATTCACGTAAATCTTTGGGTATGGTTCGTGCATGTTGGGTGGATGTTCAACATGCATGAATGATTGTGTGTTGTTATTTTAATTACCTCCGAAAGATTGAGAGCGATCCGCTCAGTTGAGTCAAATAATCAGGAGAGAATATTTATCTTGGCTAGAACAAAGGGAATGCTGCACATTTTAGTAATTGTTTATAAATATTGAAAAGAGTCGTTCATCAATAGGCTAACCTTCCATTTTAAATAGCAGCCAGTTGCTGAAAAAGAATGTTATATGGAGCACTGGTGTGAGAAAACCGGAAAACACATGGGTAGAAATTTATTATGTGGTAAGACTGAAATTGTAGAACGTATAGATCTGAACTGTGCCAATTTGTCTTAAATCTATATATTCTCTAATTATTTTACACTACATGTCAGGACCTGACACGAATCTAGTCATGTCAATCTTTGGGTATTGTTCGTGCATGTTGGGTGGATGCTCAAAATGCAAGGATGATTGTGTGTGGGTATTTTGATTACGCTTCGTTAAGTCAAATAATTAGGAGAGAATATTTATCTTGGCTAGAAAAAAGTAGTAAACATATTGAAAAGAGTCTTCCACCAATAGGCTTACCTTCTATTTGGAAAAGCAGCCTACTGCTAGATGCACAATGATGTATGGAGTACTGGTGTGAGAAAACCGGGAAACACATAGGTATAACTTCACTCTGTGGTAAGACTGAAATTGAAAAACATCTGAACAGTGCCGATCTTCTTAAATCTACATATTCTCTAATTATTTGACCGTCAGGGTCTGACATGGATCTATCTTCGTCAATTGTTCGTGCATGTTAGGTGGATGCTCAAAATGCATGGTTGTTTATGAGTGGTTATTTTGTTTTCCTCCGTTGAGTCAAATCATCGGAGAGAATATTTATTTTCGCTAGAATAAATTTTTGTCTGCACATTTTGTCAGTTTTTATGAATAATGAAAAGAGCTGAAAACGTTGTGGCAAAAAGTGCAATTGCTCACTATGAGCAACTTCTCCGTTTGCCACAATGGTTTTAAAAATCGCCCGCTGAAGATGCGTCAATATGCGCCGGTAGGTAACAAAGGGTTAAAGCGCTGAAGATACATCAATATGCGCCTGTAAGTGGGAAAGGGTTAAAGCAAATCGGTGTTGCGGTCAAAATGCACCTGTATGTGGGAAAGGGTTAAATGACTGAAGATGCATCAATATGCGCCTGTAGGTGGGAAAAGGTTAAAGCACTGAAGATGCGTCAATATACGCCTGTAGGTGAGAAAGGGTTAACGCGATGAAGATGCGTCAATATGCGCCTGTAGGTGGGAAAAGGTTAAAGCACTGAAGATGCGTCAATATACGCCTGTAGGTGAGAAAGGGTTAACGCGATGAAGATGCGTCAATATACGCCTGTAGGTGAGAAAGGGTTAACGCGATGAAGATGCGTCAATATGCGCCTGTAGGTGAGAAAGGGTTAAAGCGCTGAAGATTCGTCAATATGCGCCTGTAGGTGGGAAAAGGTTAAAGCACTGAAGATGCGTCAATATACGCCTGTAGGTGAGAAAGGGTTAACGCGATGAAGATGCGTCAATATGCGCCTGTAGGTGGGAAAAGGTTAAAGCTCTGAAGATGCGGCAATATGCGCCTGTAGGTGGGAAAGGGTTAAAGCGCTGAAGATACGTCAATATGCGCCTCTATGTGGGAAAGGGTTAAATCACTGAAGATGCGTCAATATGCGCCTGTAGGTGGGAAAGGGTTAAAGCGCTGAAGATGCGTCAATATGCGCCTGTAGGTGAGAAAGGGTTAAAGCGCTGAAGATGCATCAATATGCGCCTGTAGGTGGGAAAGGGTTAAAGCACTGAAGATGCGTCAATATACGCCTGTAGGTGAGAAAGGGTTAACGCGATGAAGATGCGTCAATATGCGCCTGTAGGTGGGAAAAGGTTAAAGCTCTGAAGATGCGGCAATATGCGCCTGTAGGTGGGAAAGGGTTAAAGCGCTGAAGATACGTCAATATGCGCCTCTATGTGGGAAAGGGTTAAATCACTGAAGATGCGTCAATATGCGCCTGTAGGTGGGAAAGGGTTAAAGCGCTGAAGATGCGTCAATATGCGCCTGTAGGTGAGAAAGGGTTAAAGCGCTGAAGATGCGTCAATATGCGCCTGTAGGTGGGAAAGGGTTAAAGAGCTGAAGATACGTCAATATGCGCCTGTAGGTGAGAAAGGGTTAAAGCACTGAAGATGCGTCAATATGCGCCTGTAGGTGAGAAAGGGTTAAAGCGCTGAAGATACGTCAATATGCGCCTGTAGGTGGGAAAGGGTTAAAGCGCTGAAGATGCGTCAATATGCGCCTGTAGGTGATAGAGGGTTAAAGCGCTGAAGATACGTCAGTATGCGCCTGTAGGTGGGAAAGGGTTAAAGCGCTGAAGATACGTCAATATGCGCCTGTAGGTGGGAAAGGGTTAAAGCGCTGAAGATGCGTCAATATGCGCCTGTAGGTGGGAAAGGGTTAAAGCGCTGAAGATACATCAGTATGCGCCTGTAGGTGGGAAAGGGTTAAAGCGCTGAAGATACGTCAATATGCGCCTGTAGGTGGGAAAGGGTTAAAGCGCTGAAGATACGTCAATATGCGCCTGTAGGTGGGAAAGCGTTAAAGCGATGAAGATGCGTCAATATGCGCCTGTAGGTGGGAAAGGGTTAAAGCGCTGAAGATACGTCAATATGCGCCTGTAGGTGGGAAAGGGTTAAAGCGCTGAAGATACGTCAATATGCGCCTGTAGGTGCGAAAGGGTTAAAGCTCTGAAGATGTGTCAATATGCGCCTGTAGGTGGGAAAGGGTTAAAGCGATGAAGATGCGTCAATATGCGCCTGTAGGTGGGAAAGGGTTAAAGCGCTGAAGATACGTCAATATGCGCCTGTAGGTGCGAAAGGGTTAAAGCGCTGAAGTTACGTCAATATGCGCCTGTAGGTGGGAAAGGGTTAAAGCTCTGAAGATGTGTCAATATACGCCTGTAGGTGAGAAAGGGTTAAAGCACTGAAGATACGTCAATATGCGCCTGTATGTGGGAAAGGGTTAAAGCGATGAAGATGCGTCAATATGCGCCTGTAGGTGGGAAAGGGTTAAAGCGATTAAGATACGTCAATTTGCGCCTGTAGGCGGGAAAGGGTTAAAGCGCTGAAGATGCGTCGATATGCGCCTGTAGGTGGGAAAGGGTTAAAGCGCTGAAGATACGTCAGTATGCGCCTGTAGGTGGGAAAGGGTTAAAGCGCTGAAGATACGTCAATATGCGCCTGTAGGTGGGAAAGCGTTAAAGC
>JASEVX010000691.1:0-20000 GCA_031761405.1 Serripes groenlandicus | reverse complement strand
AACCCAGTCTCTATGTTATTTAGTCTATCTTATTTGCCTCTGGCTTTCTTAAATGCAGACGTAGTTCAGGCATCTACAGCAGACGACTTTTGAAACATGTTGGATTTTATTTTTAAATAGTCATGACCAGGAAACGGACCCGAGAGTGACACATATCAGCATTCTAAGAAAATGACCATTACTAGAACATTATCACGGTTTTAACCCTTTTCTACATCCAAACAATTTCTGACACATTTGCAGCAGACGACAATTGAAAACAATGTGTTAAAAGATGAAATGGCTAAAAACTAGAAAGTTCTCCTTTTCCCACAATATTTCAACTTGAATAGGTAGCAATGTTTCATTTACAGACATTGTTCACACCCGTCTGCTGTACACATGTCAGTTGTTGCCGAATTTTCCCGGGGCTAAACACACGTACACCGTGTCTAGCGATGTTGGATCTTAATGCATCTGCACAGTCTCACCAGTTAACTCACTTCTGGCCAAGATATGATATAGGCATTAAACCTTTTCCACATACAACAAATTTGTAGTGAGCAATTTCTCCTTTTGTCAAAAAAGTTTTCAAAAGTCGTTTGCTGAAGAGGCTTCAGATTAATTGGAAGAATGATTTCACGTCGGAGTGTCAATAAGGCCCCAAGTTGCCTGGCGCGTTTCATATTAGGGTAGAAATAGACTGCGTGTGCCTAGGCAAGAGAAAATCTGTTATAGAATATTATTATAACTGTGACGTTTGATAATCAGGATCAACCGTAGAAACATCTCGTAAATATAGCGAAAAGTCCGTCAATTGTCTGTTTTGAACGTGAACTGTCTGATCGATAACTGAGCGTCTTCACAAGCTGATCTGAACCTTGATTGAGGATCGATTTGTATTTGTTAGGATGGAGTATTTTGACGGTGCACATAATTTTGCGTATTAAACCTTTATCATCATTCGTAAAAACTGTACTTGTTTTCGTAGAAGACGCATATTTAAAGTAGGTCCATTGAAAAGAAAAATATGCGTTTCAGAAACATGAGAATGCCAATAATGAAATATGAACTGTCGGCTCGTAATTGTGCGTCGACACGTATCTAAGCCTTTGTTAAGCACCGAGATGTTTTCGATGGGTTGGCCTTGGGGACATATTAAACCTGTATCATTATCTTTTCGTAGAAAACGCTTATTTAAGGTAGGTTCATTGAAAAGAAAATAGTCATTTCCGAAACATGAGATAAAGTCGTTCTTTTTATACGGTATTCATTGGTTTACGTACTTCTCGTCTTACTTATTACGTAGCTGAGCCCCGGTAGCTCAGTCGGTAGCGACGCGGGTTGTTAATCAAGGGATTTTGAGTTCGAACCCCAGAACGGCCAACATTCTTTCCGACGTTTGACAAAAGACACAGTGACAAACGTCTTTCGTCTTTCACCAATGGGCTAACAGTCTATGTGTAAAAGCAGCAAGTTGCTTGGTGAGTATGTTGTGTGGGGTACTGATGTGAGAAACTAGGAAACATATGAGTAGGTGAACTGGCCGACGTGATACAACTGAAACATTTTTTAAAACAGCGTTTAACCCCAATCAATCAGTATTTATCACATAGGACTGATTTGTCTTCAAACGTTTCTGCAGCAGACGACTTTTTAAGTTTGGGAAACAGTTGGAAATTGGAGAGAGAGGAGATATTACTTGTATAGAACATTTCCTCCATTTACAAATGTGTTTTCTCTAAACGTATAAAACTTGTTTCTTTTCGACAATATTCTCTATAATGTATCATTGAGAAGTTTCAGACGTCTCAAACGTTTGTAAAAAGTTAAAAACAGAATAAATGGAAAAACATCATCATTCTAAATTTGAACAACTCGGCAATCAAGCACCAGATTACTAGAAAACCCTACTTGATACAAATCTCGCGAAATGCTTTGCACGTTTTGTGCAAATATTTAACAATTAAAAATATTTAAATTTGTTCCCACTTACAACTAATCAGCAGCAGACAACTTTGAAAACCTATTGGCAAAATGTATGTAATTAAAAAAAAACAAGGACAACCCCCTAATTGAATATCAAAGTACTGAAGTACTGAAGGTAGAATTGCGATCGTTTAAGAAGAGATACAGAAGTGCATATATGAATATTTATTTTACAAAATGTTGACGAACAGACAGACGGAGAGACAGACATCGCCAATCTATAGACCGGAATTGCTAGAGCAATCCGGCCAAAAATAAAAATAAAATCATCAATTTTAGCAGTAAAATCCTGCCAAGAAGTAATGAATTGAGAAAAAAATGTGCTGATAGGTCCATAATTTCAAACTTGCTAAGATTTGGTCTGTGCAATGAATGTACAAATTGAAAAATGTATCGTTGACATGTGTTTTCTACACCATCATTGTAATGTTGTTTATCATAAATAAAATTATTCCTTTTTTTAAATAAACTTTTAATCAAAATGTGTGTCTCAGTGTTGTCTTCTTCAGCAGTTTGACAGAAACAAAGCCTAAATCTGAAATTGTGTCAATGTGTTATTTGTCAACTCTGTCCCATAAGTTTTGCTTGTGATTTGAACTCTCATAAAAAAAGCACGGAAAGGGACAACTTTCCCAACTTTGATTAAATATGTTTTCAATTAAATTGTAAAAAATCTGTTTCTTGTTTTTTGAAAGTTTTGTCATTATTATTTAAGACGGACATTATATACTAGAATTGCCAACTGACTATCATTTGAAAAAGTGTTTCTTATTTAAACCTTTCCCACTTACATTGCAGCCGACGACTTTTGAAAACATTGATGCAGAAGAAGAAATTGCTCATAACAAGCTTTCTCCTTTTGCAACAATGTTTTCAACTATATTCAATGATTACACTTCCAATAAATGTGATTTTCTGTATCTTTGCTCAGATTTTTTTTAATTCGTCTGCTGCAGAGTTTTTATATTGTGGGGTGGGTTGTGATTTGTTAAAGGGCAAGCAGGATTGGGAATTGAGTGTTGCACTTATCCTAATGAAACACTCGCCTGCCTGTGCATGTTTTAGCTTAACTTAACTTGTTAATGTTCTTTCCATCATCAACTTAGTCATCTGTTAGTAATCAACTCTATGAACGAAATAATCGCGTCAAAATCTTGAATCGCGTCAAAATCATAACGAACAAACTGTCAAAATCTAATTTTGAACTGTGTAATACAAATTTAGAATAAAAGGATGAATCTGTTATGTTGTAACAACCAATATCCGCGGGTCATTTTGGCCGAAAGAAATGATCGATTTCTTGCAAGATTTATTCGTTATTCGTTCTGCCTATTATAATCAAAGTATTCTAAACGCTTTATAAACAAGTGATTTAAAGCGCTCAAATCATTTGATGAAATTTGTTTCTTTAGACGCGGACCTTGTCGAAAGCACCTATCCAAAATGCAAGTCATCGTTAATCGTTGTCGAAGGAATAGATGGACTGAGAGAAAGAGAAAGAAAAGGCTTAGCAATGCATACTATCTTTATGAATAAGGACATGAACGAATATGTATGGACTAGCGCCTAGAATTTCGTACTAGCCGATCCTTCATTCCACTCGCTTATGTTAGCGGGCGAGTGGATGTTTACATCTCTGCCGAGAGGGAAAAAAGGGTTACAATTTACAAAGGGTAATTGCGCGGTGCAGTGCTATATTGGCGTAGTGATATCTAAATAATTGTGTACACTTTAAATATGATATTTACACTTACAAGACTTGTTATTTTCTATTATAAGCTTGAATAATCGGATTTTTTTTCGTTACTCTATGTTTGCTTTTGTGAGCATTCGTAAATTAGTCAAACCAAAAAGTGCACTTAATTGTTGGTGGTGAAGGGCATATACATCACGTGACTTCAAACTCACTATGACTATGGCATCCTCTGCGCATGCGCAAGTCTACCAATAATTGAAAAAATAGTGGCAAAAGAAGAAATTGTTCATCATGAGCATTCTCCTTTCTGCAGAGGCGTCAAAATACGTCTAAAAGTAAGATTGTATTTATCAGACACTTTTTTTACCTGAAACTGTTTACTGCCAGAGTCATATTTTGTTCAAGGCACCGCGCAGACTGGATGTTGGTACCATTATGTAAGTAGCCGGCGGCTACCAAACTGGCCATACCACTGGGATTCGAACCTTCGACCTGCCACTCCCGAATCGAATGTCCTGACGAGTAGGCTATCGAATCGGACGGAGGGAAAGGGTTAATTGAAAAAAGTTTAAAATATTACTAATCTCTTTTCAGCCCACCGATTTCCGAACGTCCTTGACATTATACAGTTGGTGTAACCACTATGTTAATATAATTTATAATTGTACAAATAACTGACAATTCGTAAATGATATATTTCAAGAATTGAGTAATTAAATTTGCTTCTCACATTTGAGCCCGTTTGTACGAAAGGTATACTTTCGCATTCCTGAATAGTATAGATCCAGATCAAATTGTTTAATCAGCTTGAATTCGTAAAGTTTCAAAAGAGCCTTAAGGGTGTACTGATCTGAGAAGTAGATTTTTTTTATAATATTTAACTTTTTTTGTAACATTGTTTTTTTAAAGTTAGATGTTTGGATAATGAAAAAAAGCACAAGAAAATTGATATGTGGATGTGCTTAATTTTATGCTAGATTCATTTATGAAAGCCTTATGATATGCTTATTTTTTTGCTATTTCAGCACATGAGAAAAAAAAACGTTTTTATGCAAATCACCACTATGTGAAAGTTGATATGCTAATTTCTTGTCTTTTAGTGGTATAAATCACATACTTGAGTTATTTTATCCATATCTTTGGAGGTTCACATGCTATGTTGTAATTAAACCTCACAAATATACGCTATTTTGCCCTGATGAGAACCAATATCTGTCAGGTGTAAGAACAGACAGATTCAAAACTTTGAAATAATGAAAAAGCATATTTAAAATATTTAACTTTTTTTAAAACTTCTTCAGATTATTGAAATATCTACCATTTATTAATATTTGAAAAGAAAAGTATATGTCCCTGAGCAAATCTTTGAGTTTTTCTTGTCTGAATACTTGTCTAAAAATTGTTAAATATGAATATCTATATATTTATTTTTCAAACATTTCTTCAATCGTAATAAAAGTATTCCAATGTTTTCTTCTTATTTTCAAAAGCATATGATGATGTTAACGTTCTAGATTAAAACTTATATACATGGATTTTAATATGTTCTTTTTACCCAGCTATATTATATAATAAAACATGTCGTCTGGACAGCGCTTGGAAGGTTCACGAAGGATATTTTGCCCTTCATCTCAAACAAGTTTAATCCACTCTGTTTGAAATGTTGAAGCATTATAAAAAAGGCCTATTGACTAAACATGTTTTAATTTACAACTAAATCAGAAGAGTTCACAACAATGTTACAGACAAATATATATATATGAAAATACACTTCTCAATTCAGTACATTCCTAAATGTCAGTCTACATATTATTTAGTCATAGGTGCATAATTTGACAAGTTTTTATTCGCAAATCGGCATCTTGCCTTTGGACCATTTACAAATGGTATAACTGATGCTATGACCAAGACACACTCGTTTATGCAGCAGACGACGGGGATACTTAGAACTAAATGGGCTAAAGTTCTAGTAGTTCTTACTGCACTGTAATATATTTACATATGAATGTAAACTATTTATTTTGTTAAATACATTGCAATAATTGTGTAAACATAGCATATGAAAGTATCTGTATGTAGGAAAGTGTTATTTTAAAGGATAGTTCGAGACGAAGGTATCAATGCAATAGCAACCGATGATAGAAAATAGCGTATTGCAAATTCTTCTACAATCATTTTCTCGAACATAATCGAGGATAAATACAACATGTACTATGACACCCTATGTAGCAGACGACTGTTAAAAACTTGAGAAATTGTTCTACACAAGTAAGATTTCAAAAGGTTAAATATTAAGATTTTATTTTGGTGTACAGCATTTGTTTAGCAAATACACACACACACATACACACACACACAAACACAGGCATACAGATAGACAGACATACATACAGAGAGAACGACAGACAGACATGCAGGCAGGCAGACAGTCAACCCCCCGTAACTGCTACTTGTCTTATATGTAATATAAACTTACATATATACATAAACATAAAGACATAAATACAGATAGACATAAATTCAGATACGCATAAATTCGAGACACATGAATAAATGCAGATATACATACATAGTTTTAGACATACATAATGATAGACACACGATGATAGACATGTATGATGGTAAACATAACTGATGATAGACATACATAAACAGATAGAAACATAAAAGCATAGACAGATACACATACACATTGACATACACACGTATATACATGCATACAGACATACAGGCAGATTGACAGTTAAACCAACAGATAGACGAAGAGATAGACGGACATACATATTTACATAAACATGAATACATAAATACAGATAGATATACACTCAGATGAACATAAATTCTGAGACACATGAAGAAATGCAGTTATATATACATAGTGATAGGCATACATAATGATAGACACACGAAGATAGAAATACATGATGATAGGCATACATAGACAGATAGACATATAAATATGACTTACACACACATAGACAGATAAACATACAGATTGACATACACACGTATATACATGCATACCGACATACATGCAGATTGGCAGTTACACCAGCAGATGGACGGAGAGATAAACGGACATATATATATATATATATATATACATAAACATAAAGACATAAATACAGCTAGACATACACTCAGACATAAATTCAGATAAGCATAAATTCAGAGACACATGGATAAATGCAGATATACATACATAGTGATAGACATACATAATGATAGACACACATGATGGTAGACATACATACATGATGATAGGCATACATAGACAGATAGACATACAAATACATAGACAGATATACTTACAAACGCATAGACAGATAAACATATAGATTGACAGGCACACGTATATACATGCATACAAACATACAGGCAGACTGACAGTTATATCAACAGATTGACGGAGAGATAGACGGACATACTTATGAACACAAGCCGGTAGGCGACGTGGGATTCTCTTTAATGATTTTCGCCTTTGCATATTTTGCAAGCTACCGGATCTAGCTCGGAAACCCGAGGTCGGAGGTCAATCACGTAAGGAAACTTGTTGTAGCTCTTGAATATCTCTGTCAGATTGTGCAATCAATTCGCTGTCGAATACTACCACTATATCAAAAATCGTTAAGGATACGTTTTCTCTAAATTTCTCGAAGTATCTATGACCGAAAACTCAGCTCTCTACATTTAAAACTGTAGAAGGTTTTGGTTCTAAAAACGGTTTTTTGCTAGCTGCATAGCAACGGGTCGAACCTTAGCAACGAAACTCAAACGCGCACACCCTGATCCCCTATAGCACCTGTTCACCAAGTTCCATCGGAATCGACCCGTTGGGCTGTGGATCGTCGCTTTACAAACAACTGGACACACACACAGACAGACAGACAGACAGACGGAAAAGCCTGAAAATAAGGGATAGCCAGCGAATCCCAATAAACATAAAGACATAAATACAGATAGACATACACTCAAATAGACATAAATTCAGATAGGCATACATTCAGATACACATGCATAAATGCAGATATACATACATAGTAATAGACATACATGATGATACAGACACGATGATAGGCATGGATAGACAGATATACATACAAATACATAGACAGATATATACTTACAAATGCATAGACAGATATACACATACATATTGACATACACACGTATATACATGCATACAGACATACAGAGAAAGATAGAGAGATGAGTTATGGTATGCACATGTATATTGTCAATATGTTGAAGATCAATCCTATATGAATAAAGGTTCTGTTCTATGCTATGTCACACACACACTGACTGCTATTACACCTAACATCAATATTAACATCGTCTGGTATATAGTTTGTGTATGCCCTATGCATTTATATATTGCATTATTAATAAACGGTTCTGTTCTGTTCCATTCTTTATCACAGAAACCCAGACAGAGGTTTAGCATTAAACCAATTGTCATCGTATGATATGTTTCGTATGCACATGTATAATGTAAATATTTTCAAGATGAACCATATATGAATAAGACGAATGTTTGTCGCAAAGCATCAAAGAGAAGCCGAAATATTTCGTTGCACATGAAGAAATAAGAAAAAAGAACATTTAAATCCACAAAAATTAGAAACATTTAATCTGTAGTCAGTAATGCTGATATTGGTATTTGAAAATATAAGTTTTGTGTATGATATTTAACCTGGCAGAGTCTGTGTTTTAAGTAAATGAGATGATTTAGAGTTAACTTATCATGAAAAATAACATATAATACTAAAGATAAATGGACAAGAGGTTATGATAAATTTCAATTTGTACGAAAAACAATCAACTATTTGTATTGAACACACGCCATGTTATGATAATGTTTTGTCAAAATGCTGACACACAGAAAATCTGTTTTTCGTTTGTATCGGTAAGTTATGATAGTGGATAAGGGTTTAACCATTTCCCACATAAAACAAATATGCAGCAGACGACTTTGAAATTATCAAGTACAAAATAAAAAAAATCTCTATAAATGATCAAATGATAATTGAAAAGTGTTGAAATTATTGTGACAAATGCAGATATTGCTCATTAAATCAATATTGTATACCCTCTAGCTTTTTAACACTTCCAAGACACTGCAGATCACTTGATTCACATCTTAAGTTCTATGGCGACCGTAATACTTCAAGCGGTGCTGGGATTTATAGCATGGGTCAAATATTTAAGAACAACTGTTTTAGAGCATAAACAATATTTTTATTTGTAATCGGTAAAATGTAGTGGCATAATATTGGCTGCAACGGTCCATTATAACTGACATAACCTACTAACCCATTTTGTGACAACCCTACCTGGGGAGACAACCGACTGCCTACGAATTAACGTTTAACTGGCGAATCAGCGACCTATGTTACCATAGTGTCAAAATCCCACAAGTTAACACAATCTCATGTAGACAGCATTATGGGGTCAGCCCGTATTACCTATCCTCCGAATTAAGTGCCCAAACGTTAGACATCTCTGGACCTCCCCTCTATACATAGGTGAAGGGGCACCCCCACGTTACACAGAGGTAGCCCCCCCCCCCCACCCCCACCCCCCGCCCCCCAAACTACAACGTACTTACACATATGTTGATACAACACTGAAGAACCTACAGGTTGTGGGCGTGTCAGGCCAGGGTAAAGGCCAGGCTGATAAACCCCCAAAAGCTTTCTGTCTCCCCAGAGCCGCCACGGTAAAATATCGAACCATATTTTGAAACGCCACAAAATGTTATTTTTCTCCTACTGACCAGCAGGGTACAGATTTCCATTATCTTTTAAAAACATGTTTAAGGCTGCTTTCCAATTTTTTAGAAGAATGCCGTTTCCTAAATTTGACAGGTGGGTCCCATCTGTCCTGTACAGACTAGCCTCGTCTACATTTATATAACTGTCCTTATGGAATACTTTCCCACCTGTATGTAACACGAACGATTTAATGGCTGCATTAACCCTTTTCCTTTTTTTGTCGATAGGAGCAAAATGCCAATATCTCCTAGCAAGAAGTGATGACCAAATGATTGTTGTGTCTTTGAATAACGCTTTATAGCGAAGGACTGAGGTCTTAATGTTTTCAATAATGTCCTTGCCTGAAACACCTTCTGTGGTTAGATCGTTCGATCCGCAATGAATAAAAAGGAATGTCGGACACTTATCTTTTTGGAACTGGTTGTCGAGCGTCGAATGCAGGGTGTCGAGTGTCATACCCCTTTCCCCCATCCACTGTACTGAAACCTCTGATAAGCCCAAGTGCTGGTCAAACGTCTGTATTGCCGCAATGCCAGCCCAGTACACAATTGACGAACCTACCAACCACAGACTCTGCATTCCTGTAAAACTTGCAACTGTATTAATTTGTATGTGTAACCTTAAAGTCTTATGTATTTAGTATATGCATTTGATTTCCACCTGCTTGCTGCCATTATTCTACTCTCCTCTGTTCCTAAATTAGCTAAATGTGTAGCCCCGCCTATTCTGAAACTGTGTGATTTAAAGTGTCCTATTGTTCGGATGAATTGCAGGGCTTTAGACATGATGGCTTTGAATTGATATCTGGTGAGCTATTTCCCATTTAAGTGTATGAATAGGTTCGCGTTTTCCGTTTTAGGGCGAAGATTATAGTACTCTTTCATACATAGAACTGGGCAGTACGACTTGCCATTTGCTGGAATATAGAGGGTGACGGATTTTCCGCACTGGTCGGTTTTTGACCATCTTACTGTTAGGTTTAATTCTTTTTCAGACAACCGTATGTCTGAATATTTAATTACCTTTAGGTCCTGTGACTTATTGTTGGCATCTGTTAATTCCCCTATTCTTAACAGACCAAAGAATGCTAGTATGAAAGCAGCTCGAAATAAAAATTGTTCGAATGTGTTTTGACAAATGCTTGCTAGGCTTCCTATCATCTTATGTAATGTGGTTAGGTAAATCGGGGCTGTTGCATCCATTTTACTACCCTAAGTTCGTCTTGCGCCCTCCAATGCCTTAATTACAAAAAAATGATTTTGTTGTATCATCTACTTGTTTGAGTTTATGAGCATATGAGGTACCTGACATGTAAGGCGATATTGTTGAAGCAGCTATATTTTGGTAAGCTAGATACACGATGAAATGTAACAAGTCTTGATTTGGGACAGGCCTTATCTCTCACAACCTGTATAACTATCTAAAATTATACAAAAAGGAGTTTTCCTAGCGCTACTGAATAAGTGGTTTTTTTGTGTTTTGGGAAGTGAAATTGAATATTAAGTCATTTGATATACCTTCTAAATCTTCCAAACTAGGGATGAGACCTTGACCGGGCTGAGATTAGCCACTGGCGCTGCACTCCTGAACTTCCCCCACTGTGAACGAGAAATTGAGTCAGCAATAATGTTTTCTTTGGAAGGGATATAGACTGCTCTTACCCGTATATTGGTTTTCAGTATTGTAAGAACCATACGTCTGACCAGATTCATCACTCTCTCAGATTTACATGTTTGGGTATTGATAACTTGAACTACTGCTTGATTGTCAACATGGAAAAGAACCCATCGATTTCTTAAGCTGTTTGACCATGTTAAGATAGCGGCTACCACGGGAAACAGCTCCAATAGGGTCATATCCCTAGTTAGACCCTGCTTTACCCAATCTTCAGGCCATCTCCTGTGCGCCCATTGACCTGAGAAGTAAATTACGAATCCCCCATTATTACCCCGATTATTACCCCCATTGCATCTGTGTAGAGTTCCAGCTCATTATTTGTTAACCAATTTCTAATAGATATCAAAGTCGTCCCATTGTAATATGTAAGAAAGGAAAGCCGGACGTTTAAATCAGCTTTAATGATTTTAGAGACCCTAATTTTATGATAAGGCATTTTGATTCCTTTTGTGGCATTAATCAGCCTTCTGCAGAATGCTCTACCAGGGCAGACCACTTTACATGCGAAATTGAGTAGACCAAGCAGTGACTGCATTTCTTTTAGAGTTGTCTTTCTTGAAGATAAGACTGCGTATTTGCTCTTTCGTTTTTATGAGTTTTTCCTTTGGAAGACGCATAACCATTTCCCTGGAATCCATTTTAATCCCCAAAAAAGTTAGACATGTTGTAGGATGAACTGTTTTATCTTCAGCTAAAGGGACTCCAAAATTTGAACACACTGATTGAAATTCTGTTAGCATTAAGCCCGGCCTAGAACTCAAAGCTTTTTCCCCAAATAGAAAATTGTCTAGATAATGTCAAATTAACATGCCTTGTTTTTTTCTGTGATCATACGATAAACAAACCCATATATGCTTTGCGCATGCAACCTGTTCAAACCGAGGGGGAATTGTGGATTATAATTTGCCAATGACTATGAGACCCCTAATAGAATACTTCACCGAAACGAGATATTATAAAATTACAAATGCATCAGGTAACTGATAAAACATGATACGATATTGAGTCGTCTGCTTAAATTCCTAACTGTGACCTAGTTATCCTTTTCTCCCAATGATATCAAGAGTTTGTTACCCGTGGTTTACTGTTATTTCAGCCAATAATCTGTCATCTGTATAATCTGGTATTGTTATCATGTCTATAACAAGTCCATGCAGTGAAGAAAACTAATAACTTTGTTATAGAAAATGTCGTAGTCATCATGTAAAACGTAAACTAAATTAGTATTTAAACCAAACAGAGACCTCATATATTCCTGACCTTTCAAGGAACGTAACATGTTACATATAATCAAATTGTCTTACGACAATTCGTTTAAACGAGTCCCTGCAGGTCTGAACCATAGCACAGTTGATCAAAATATGTTCTGTTAAGTTAGTGCATATGCGATATTACTACATCTCGAGCAAGTCGATTTTGTAGAAGACATATATGCAATCAACTGTGCCACGGAGAAACAAGCACGCAGCATACTTGGATTGTCTTGCAAAAGACCAAACAGGACTATCAGAGAATGTCTTTTGTATTTGCCTATACAGTACAAATTGTTCAGAGGAAGTTCTCGTATCCATTCATTTATGGTGTAATTAGTCCCTTTTCTGTGAATATGCATTTTCCATATGAATTTACTGGGGAAAGTTCCATAAGTAACATAGTCTTGCAAAACACAATACAGATTATATTTGTGTAACAGGGTCGATACATCAAAGGCATAGTAAAAACATATTTTGTGTTGAACAGTCCCTCTCTAACCGGCACAGCTGACCCAGGAGCATAAGCTTGTTATTTGCTATCTCCGCTTCAATTGGAAGAGACCCAATTAGACCAAGAACAATGTATATTCTTGATCTAATCTGTAGTCCCTGAATTTGTTTAAGGCAGAGTCGATGTGACCTTTCCAGGGTCAGACGATCCCGGTCAGAAAGATCCTGTTACAGCTCACAGCCAAGAAGGGCCCTGGGGAAAAAACTACAGCTTTTTTTTTTTTTTGACTAGTCATGAAATTTAAACCATTTCTATGTAATCCCTCTTTAATCATACCGAATTTCGATCAACATGTTTAATTATTGAGGTTGAACTGCTGTATTTGTTACAAAGAATGCCTAAGTGGACGAACTCGTCTTTCTCTTGAATTTCTTCGTTACCAACAAACCAGGACGGTGACCTGCGTGCAAATGCTCGATGTAGTATGGATACACAAGGTGGATTTGTACGTAGGTTGACTTTCTCGATAGCTTTGGACTATTGTAGTACATGTATATCCTCTAGATGCCACTACAGATAGGGGAGAAAATGAATAATCATACCAATACCATAAATACCAATTAGGGAATACCATTTTTGAAGATTGTAGTGACCAGGAATAAAGATCAGACCCCGTTGTTTGGTGTTTTTAGCTGCTTACTCGCCGAGATATGTGCGATAACAAATTACAAAGTTATCTGATTATTCATTTCACATTGATAAAGAGACATTTTAAGCTAACTTTCTATTGTACTTCATTTAAACCGGTGTAACTGACAAACAGAAAATGAACTTTATGTCACCGTAGAAATGCACGCATGTAACACATTTAAAGGATCACTTCGAATTAATCGCACAATATCTTCAAGCCAAGACAATAGGAATTTCAGTTATTTCACAGCGCTTCCATGGTACTTTTTCAGAATTACTACTGTTACTACACCTTATGATCCATGTATCGATGTCACTCTGGTCAATTTTATGTTTAACACCATTTTAAACAGTATTTCGCACTTATCTGGGCATAATTAATGATTATTCATGATAACTGCAGGGGTAACTATGTATTTGAAAGGGATTAACCCTATCCATCATGCAGACGTGTTTTGAAAGTAATGCTTACCCCAAAATCATAAACACCAAGGAGGGAATACCATCTGTAAGGACTGTAGTGACCAGGCATAAAGATCAGACCCTGTTGTTTGGCGTTTATCGCTGCTTACTCGCCGAAATATGTGCGATAACAATCAAAGTTATCTGCTGATTATTAATTTCACTTTGAATTTACATTTAAAAAGAGACATTTTAAGCTAACGTTCTATTGTACTTCATTTAAACCGGTGTAACTGACAAACAGAAAATGAACTTTATGTCACCGTAGAAATGCATTCATGTAACATATAAAGGATCACTTCGCAAATGAATCGCACAACATCTTCAAGCCAAGACCATAGGAATTTCTGAATCACAGCGCTTCCTGGGTAATTTACCAGAATGACTACTGTTACTACTCCTTATGATCCATGTTATGATGTCACTTTGGTCAATGTTATTTATGTTTAACACCAAATCTAAACAGTATTTCGCTTATATCTGGGCATAATTAATGCTTATTCATGATAAATGCAGGCGCAATTAACAGTACTAGTCTAGAAAAACAGATTAATATTTAGTGGCATTCATAGCCTTCTTTGCATAATTAATTATATCCCACATGTAGATCTCGAGGCTTTCTGAAGCCTCTGCAGCATATCGACTTTTGACATTGTGGCAAAAGGAAAAATCGCATAATATCTTCAAGCCAATACCCTATGAATTTCAGCTATCATACTCTCAACCCTATTTAATAATTATGTTTTAAATGGCAAATATTAATGTATTTGAAAGGGATTAACCCTATCCATCATGCAGACGACATTTGAAAGTAATGCTTATCCCAAAACCATAAACACCAAGGAGGGAATACCATTTTTGAGGACTGTAGTGACCAGGCATAACGATCAGACCCCGTTGTTTGGCGTTTCTCGCTGCTTACTCGCCGAAATATGTGCGATAACAATCAAAGTTATCTGCTGATTATTAATTTCAACTTTCTATTGTACTTCATTTAAACCGGTGTAGCTGAAAATTAACTTTATGTCACCGTAGAAATGCACGCATGTTACATTTAAAGAATCACTTCGCAAATGAATCGAACAATATCTTCAAGCAGGACCGTAGGAATTTCAGTTATTTCGCAGTGCATCCTGGGTAATTTACCAGAATTACTACTGTTACTACTCCTTATGATCCAGGTTATGATGTCACTCTGGTCAATGTTTTGTTTAACAGAAAATTTAAACAGTATTTCGCTTGTATGTAGGCATAATTAATGCTTATTCATGATAACTGCAGGTGTAACTTACAGTACTAAGCTATGAAAACAGATTAATATTGAGTGGCATCAAAGCCTTCCTTGCATAATTAACTAAATTCCACATATATATCTCGAGGCTTTCTGAAGCCTTCGCAGCAATAGACTTTTGACATTGTAGCAAAAGAAATCAAAGCGCTCAAAGCGCTATTTGACATTGTAGCAAAAGGAATCAAAGCGCTCAAAGCGCTAATGGTATAGGGACGTATCTAAGTTGAAACTATATGGCATAGATAATATGGACAAACATTGTTGAAACAATAAACAATGACCTTAAAAACAAACCAAACCAAAAGTGTGTGAAGCAACACATACTGCCTGCCAATAAAATATACCTTATTTATCAAGGTTTTACCCTTTTCTTGTATAAACAAAATAAATCAGGAAATCGGGAAGGACAAAAGATTGACAAAAAACGAGCAGCGACCCTTAATTAAAATATTTCCAGTTCAGAAATCACTAAAGTACAACAATGTATATTGTAATCATGATGATAAATGAAAAACAATCGAAAGCATGCTAGAGTTATGTTTCTTCTTGCACTGCACATCTCGAGGGCTCAACGCAACATTGTTGCAACTCCATTTTCACAAATTTTACAGGAGAGACAAAAAACTTTTTCTTTCCTATATTAGAACATTAATGTACACATTTTTGTTGTTAAACTTGTATTATAAACCTTATTTTAATAACAAGATATTCATTTCTTAAGAAAAATGTACCAGAAAGACAAACTTTGTAAAAAAACTGACTTACAACAGTTTTCCAGTTTAAATGTGGCTGTACTGGAAATAAAACTTTATGCAACAGTGTTGCAAGTTGACTTACAACAGTTTTCCAATTCAACTATGTTGTGCAAAGTAGTGAAACACTTTATGCAATAATGTTGCAACTTCACTGAATGTGTCACCATCTACTCTTTATTAATGAATAAGATTAAGTTTATTACATACTGTTTTTGATGACACTGTTGAAAACAGTTTAGAAAACAATGTGGTTGTAAGACATTGTTAAAATAAAGAGGCAATTTCTGCTTTTCTCATGATATTTGGAAAGAGCAAAATTAGATTAAACAACAGAACATTTTATGTCCATCCTGTAATTGAAAATCTAACATGATTATTCTTTTCCATATGACATTTTTGCTTCTTCAAAGACTGAAATATTGCGGCAAAAGGAGCTATTACTCAAAATGAGCAGTGTCTTCAATCCTATTCAATAAAAATTCTGTCATTTACAGAATTTTCATATTCTTTTAAAAGTTGTCTAAGACAGATTTGTTCTATCTGGGAAAAGGTTAATCAGGCATTATGGTGTTTCTATTTGAAACCATTCAAATTGAAAGCATCTGCAGTAAAGGATAAGCAGTCTTGAAAAATAACAGCATGAGTTTAAGTACAAAATATTGTGGAAAAAGATACTTCAGTGGGTAGTGAATTCATGTGTAGTCTGTGAGTTCAAACACTGGCTTGGCCCACGTTAATAATTTTGAGAAAATTCAATGCAGAAAGTGTCATTCCTCTCCCAGCCATGGGTTAACAGTCAATGTGGAAAAGTAGCCATTTCCGGAAAACAATGTTGTTTGGAGTACTTGTGTGAGAGAGCCAGAAAACAATTTGGTGATTTTGATATAAATTATTGAAAATGGCATATAAAACGAATCAATCAACCCGAAAACAAGGGCTATGGATATTACAGTATTGGTAGAGCTTAGAGGTCAAAAGTTTTTATTGATACTCAATAGCAGCATGCCTTTTTTACTATGATTCTAAATCAGTTTGATTGAAACTATGATTGCATAATTTATTAATTTATTTATAAAATAGTCAAGATCAAAATGTTGGAGACATCATTCTGGTAAATTTAGTCTGTAACTTTCTTATGCACTTATGCAACAATATTGTTTATATGGTATGACTAAAATTCTGTTGAAAATAGCCAAATACCTTATCTATTATGGCAATTTAACTTAATTAATGTGTCTTTTTGAATGACATTAAAGCTGCTTCATAACTTACAAAGTTATTGTTAGCCAATTTGTTCTCTCTGTTTTTGATGATTAACAATTGAAACTATTTTCATAAACAATGTTTATTAACAAAATGCCTAATCTGATAGATCTGTAGTCTTCGACAAGTCTTGTTTTGAAATATTTTCCAAACACAATTTGATATAAAGGAGGTATCTGCATTCTGCATAAACTGATCAATTAAGTCAGCAAACATCAGTTTTCTGATTTGTGCAGTGTCCTCTCTTCATTGACTTAACTGTTAGAGACAAGGGTCAGAAGCGTAGCTGATTCTCTTGAAAAGATCCACTTCAATTTCTTTTCCATGATGAACTGTTTCATATAAATAGCAGTTGGATTTTTCGGATGTCAGTCTTAATAATTTTATTTATTTCTAAGTGACCTTTGACCATCAGTGTCTTTTAAACTGGGTATGATTAACTTGTGCACCCGAGTCTGACGGCACATGCTGTTTGGTCAACAGTGGTAAGTTGTTACTATATAAACAACTTTGAGTTGAAGGCTGTTTTTCTGACACTCATTAAACTATCGGCCTCCGTTGCCAACAAAACTGTTTAATTGTCCACAGACAATACCACTGTTTCCTGCTACATTCGCAGGCAAGTGTAAACTTATTCCATCCTTCTGTTTCTGGAGACATGAAAACTCCTTCAGTGGTCATTGTCGATTGTACTTCTCATCAAGTATGTCCCTGATACACTAAATGTTCTAGCAGACGGTCTATCTCTTCAGAATAATGTCTTGCATGTACCTGCAGAATGGACTCTGAATCAGGCAGTTATTCATTCCCTGTTGTTACACTTTGGGAGTCCTCTGCCACACAAGTAAATCATCGTCTGCCACTGTATGTGTCTCCAATGTACGTCCCCTTAGCTTAGGCAGTGTATGCACTGTCCCTCAATTAGATTATTTTGTTCGGATACACATGCCTTTTCGTGGTTGATATTGATTGTACTTGTTTTTTTAGAAAATCATGGGGTTTACAACAGTGCAAAATCATTCTGATTGCTCAATTATGGCCTCAGAGGTTGTGGTTTCCACAACTTTCTGTGCTCCCTTATGGATTCTCCTTGTTGCATTCCTCTTCCTCTTGTTTCAACACCAGGTTTGGTATTTTCATCCCAACCCGGTTATGCTGCACATTAAGACTTGGATGATACCCAGCTCTATATTAGAGAGAAACGATTTTCTGAAAAGGTTGTTTCTCGCATTGCATTTAGTCTAGGTGACCTTCCAACAGAATCATCTATGAGGCTAAGTAGTCAGTCTTTTCAGATTGGTGTACTGCAAGGTAGATCAATCCACAGGGGAAGAAGTGATTTTACTTCATGCCTTTTTGGTTGATGAAGGCTTTCTAAGGCTTAACCAGTCTGACTGTTTTGTTTCCCTTTCATGTTTCTAAGCTAAGAATCAGCTGCCTTCTGTTCTTCCAGAATCTATTTTTAGTTCCTAGTCTTTCTAGGAAATATATTGACAAAAGTCAATGCGACATGCGTCATTCTTCTTTCACCAATGGGCTAAGTCTATGTGGAAAAGCAGCCAGTTGCTTGGGAAGATTTTTGTGTGGAGTACTGGTGTGAGAAAACCAGGAAATGCATGAGTAGGTGAACTGGCCACAGTGATATACCCACAGGGATTCGGCATTAACCATATATACATACAATACTATAAAAAAGGATAGTGTAACATCTATATGGAAATGTCGAATCCCTGTGGATATACCCTAACTGAGAAATTGTTAAAAACGGCGTTAAACCCCAATCAATCAATCAATTCTAAGAAATATGGTCTCTCAGACTTGGACAGGGTTCTCTGCCCTGTTAGATCTCTTGGTATGAAGAATCAGACTGATTAATTTCTCACTATCCAAACATCTTTCAACTCTTTCAGGTTAAAATAAATAATAAAGGAGCAGATTTTGTCCCCCATAAGGTATTGTGTACATCAGTTTGATTTTGATAACAAGAGAATCTGATAACATAGCCAACTTTAATAGTAGACACTGTGGAAAAAGCCAACTTTAATAGTAGACATTGTGGAAAAGGGAAAAATTGTTCATAAAAAGCTCATTCCTGTTAGTTTCCAATCTGTCTCAAAATTAAAACTTCAAATTTGTAAGTGTGCAATATTATACCTGAATATTTTTGTGTATATTTACTTCAGGTATATATCGTTTTAAAAAACAAACATCAAGTATCCATAGGGTCTCGGTATTTATCAGATTTCAATGACTCAGGTCATCAAAAGTTTTACTGTAAAGACTTAGTTCAGTTTACTAGATCATTTAGTATGAACTGGTTTACACAGGTCTCAGAAGCCCCAAAAGTAGAATTTTGTGTAACATGGCACATTTTGTGTTTAACCCTCCCTTTCCCACTTGCAGATGAGTTTTGAACTTTTGACACAAATTGACATTAGCAGCGGACAAAATATGGAAATATTGTGACAAAAGGAAAAATTGCTCATCATGCACTATTTCTTCTTTCACCAGAATGTTTTTATTATTAAAACTTTCTACATAATATAGAGATTTTCCTTATTTTTGCCTTAAGGTCATTTGATGCAGATTTGTTGCATGTGGGAAAGGGTTTGGTTAATGTGCAATTTTTCCTTTAACCAAACAGTTTACTACTCTATTCCAAATATATTGTTTTCAACTTTAAAGACATAATTAACTGTTTTGTCTCCAGATGTGAT
>JASEVX010000690.1:0-60000 GCA_031761405.1 Serripes groenlandicus | reverse complement strand
TTGGATGTTTTATCTGTAAGACAGTGTATAAATACAGTGTGACAAAATATGAATTGTTCACAATGAGCAACATCTCGTTTTGCTTCAATGCTTTTAACTTGTTATTGTAATTTAATCTTTTATTTAAAGGGAGTGTCCATATATTTCACAGATGTGTTCAATGTCGTCTGTTTCATATGTGTTGTATGTTGGAAAGGGTTAAAACCTTCACCAGACACTAAACGACACTTTATGCCACAGATAACCCTTTCCCTCATAGGACAATTCTGCAGCAAACGACTTTGAACACATTTTGTCAAAAAATAGAAAATCTCTATAATTGAATGGATAACCTATGACTAAAAGTGGAAAACATTGTGGCAAAAGGAGAAATTGCTCGTTTTCAGCAATTTCTTCTTGCGTCACTATGTTTACAAAAGGCATCAGAAAGCGTCTAAATGAGGGAAAGGGTTAAACACATTGTCTATATGTCCAGGTTATACACGGTCCCTGATATGTCTAAACATCTGGTTTAACAAAATTATTTGTAAACGAGGCTTTTCTAAATAATGTCGGGTAAAACAGTTTGAACATTTACTTCATTGTCAAAAATAAACATTAATTTATTTAAATTCAAACTTGTTATTTAGTTGATATCAAGCATATACAGGAGATTTTATTAATAACAATTTTGTTTAAAAATGTACATGTATTGTTAAGTGTTTGAAAGAAACTTATAATTACAACTAAATGCTATTTTGTCTTGTCATTAAACTCGTGGAACGAATGAACGAATGAATGTATGATAATATTGATGTGTGGCACAATTTCGAAATCAACTGATACTTAATAACTGCACCCTTACAACAATATTTAAATTATGTGTAACAAATGAGTGCTCATTTTCAATTGTCATGACATGATGCAATTATTTTCAGTTGCCACATCATAGTGTTTAATTTGGTAATCGATAATTTGAATTATAAAAGAGATATTATTGGGAAATTATTGGTTTCTTTACTTTTCCTATTATAATTCAAATCTGACCGTCATATGTTTGCTTCAAAAAACTGTTAGTGAACAGATGAAGAATAAGCTAAAAGATGAAAAATTATATACTAATACACAAGAACATCAAAATAAAAATGGAAGTAAAGAAGGATCAATTCATCATTTGCCCTCAATGTGTTGCTTTTACTGTAACAAAAGTATACTTCTAATATTGAAGAAGTCATATTTAGTTATTCAAACAATATCAACTAAGACAAATTCAAAACTATTTTATCGGGTAATCGGTTAAGCCTTTCCAACATACAACAAATCTGCAGAAGAAGACTTTTTAAACATTAAGTCAAAACTATGAAATTTTCATAAATGAAAGAATAAGTATTGGATGAGGTCGAAAAAATTAAATGATCACCATAAGCAATTTCATTTTTTGCCAGAATGTTTTGAAAAGTTGTCTTCTGTAGAGACTTTAGAAAGCTTCTGTATGAGGAAAGGGTTAGAACATTGTAACAATAAACGTGTTTAACACAGGGTTCAAGACATGGTATTTTGTTAACTATGATTTGAACCCATCCCTGCAATGAAGTGTGCCTGCAAACGGCAATTTATACACTTTTGAACTGTATTTACTTTTCCAGTTTTATTCCGCAAATCTTTTATAATTCTATTTTACATGTCTTTCAATATGTTGAAAGTTTTCAAAGTTAGTAAAGATTTATCAAACAAGATCTAGAAAGCCTGACATCTTTCACAATAAACTGCATATCAACTGTCATTAAATACTGCCTCTGATTAAAATAGACATACAAAGGCTATATATGTGAATTGGTAGAAAAAACGGACTCTGTCTGACATATATTTTGAATCATTTCACTTTTGAAAACATTGTTGAAAAAATTCGCACTTGTCATATTATTTTCAAATCAACACAGTAATTATGATTTCACATTTAACGATATTCCACATTTTAGTGTAGATGTTTTCAAAGTCGCGTGATGTAGATACCTTGCATGTGTGAAATTGTTCAGGAAAAATGTGTAACATCTGTAAATAATGAAACGTTATTTTTGTTAACAGGGTTAAACATATGATGGGAAATGGAGAGTTTTGCCATACTTTTTTTTAAAATTGATCTATATCAGGATAAGGGTTAGAACCAAAGAATGTAAAACAAGCTGCATTCCTTTTAAATTTTACCAGAAGAAATACCTGTTTAACTAAGTGTAAACGATTCAAGACACCGGTATAAGATTACATTCAACTTCATCAATAACAATATAAATAATTACTCACCAAATCGGAAAGTTATAAGTATAGAATATTCACTTTACATCTCATTTTCTTTGTGTTTCGTTTTTCTCTCAATGATATGACCTACCCCGTCCGGTGTTGATAATTACACTTCCTTGTTTACAGCAAAAGATCACTCTTATCGCATAACCCTTATTCTTTGTCGAATTATCTCCCTGTAATATAAACCCTTTCCCTGATACAAACGGCAACTGATGAAGAATTTCGAAACAATTGTGGTAAAAGCAAATATTGCTTACAATGTGCAATTTATCTATTTTCCACAATGTGTTCAACTCTACTCAATAATTGTGCTTTCATTTAAAAGATTTTTAAACATTATGTGTAGACGTTTTTAAAGTCGTCTGCTATATATTTGTTTATGTTGTTTCTTCTGTTTTGTTTATTAGCACGATGTCTTACGCCGCATTCAACAATTATTAGTTGTATCACGACATATCCGTGGTAAGTTACCCGTACTGTAGGTCCAGTTGTCCTTACACCACTCTACAGCTAGACAGTCGCAATGGTAACCACACAACCCTGATCGCATAGGAGGTAAATGCATAACAACCATGTCCGGAATTGAAGCTTCGACCTTCCGCGGCCGCGGCGGACGCTCCTTGAAAAATAACAGGTCATCATGTGTCCCGCGTCAACCGGAATTGTTTACGACAGCTTGATAATTGCTCCCTAATATGTGATGGAAGATAACTATGAGACGTTTTTGAAAAGGACGCGAGACCAAAGGGGTCGATATTCTGTTCGATTCTGCTGTTCTATACAAGGAGGCAACTTAAACGAAATCCAGCCTCTCGACTATTTATGTGACATGTGTTTTGATTCAGATCACACAAACAGATACATATAACTGCATTTTTTGCCAAGTTTTCTTAAACATATTCGAGAAATTGCAGAAAAACACTGTTCAATTTTACCAGATTGTGTTTATGTTCGTGCATATCATTATCCACAATTTTATTTATTTCTGGAGAAGACTGGATGAAAGAAATACATAGTATACTTTCCCGTTACACGTATACTTAACTCTGACAACAAAGTACAACATGTCTTCTGTAAGTGATTTGACAAACATATCTGCGTATTACAGTTTGTTTACCCTTACGCACATACTACACATATGCAGCAGACGACTTTGAAAACATCTACATAAAAAAGGGAAAATATCCATAAATTGTTACAATTATAATTATTGAATAGAGTTGAACACGTTGTGGCAGAATTGAAAATTACCTTTAATTTCAAGAATATTTTCACTAATTGTGTTTTACAGAGGCATCAAAAGGCGTCTATATGTGGGGCAGGGTTAAGCGATCATTCTGCTTCTTAAAACGTTACCGATTTTGGAACTGCAAGCACTTATGCATGAAACAATTTGTGGCAAAATGTCAATTTATAAATTGTGCTGTTTTGTCATTTAATGATACGGCCCATTTGAACGTTGCTAATGCTATGCCCACAATGTGATTGAATTAGCAGTACTACTGGTAAGATTTATTTTCACAGCAGCGTATCAGGCGTACACGTAATCTTATCCCCACACTATGGATGAATGAGTAGTATTGCCGGTAAGATTCATGTTCACAGCAGCGTATCAGGCGTACACGTAATCTTATCCCCACACTATGGATAAATGAGTAGTACTGCTGGTAAGATTTATTCTCACAGCAGCTTATCAGTCGTACACGTAATGCTAACCCCACAATATGGATGAATGAGCAGTACTGCTGGTAAGATATATTTTCACAGCAGCTTATCAGTCGTACACGTAATGCTATCCCCACAATATGGATGAATGAGTAGTACTGCTGGTAAGATTTATTTTCACAGCAGCTTATCAGTCGTACACGTAATGCTATCCCCACGATATGGATGAATGAGCAGTACTGCTGGTAAGATTTATTTTCACAGCAGCTTATCAGTCGTACACGTAATGCTATCCCCACAATATGGATGAATGAGTAGTACTGCTGGTAAGATATATTTTCACAGCAGCTTATCAGTCGTACACGTAATGCTATCCCCACACTATGGATGAATGAGCAGTACTGCTGGTAAGATTTATTTGCACAGCAGCTTATCAGTCGTACACGTAATGCTATCCCCACAATATGGATGAATGAGTAGTACTGCTGGTAAGATATATTTTCACAGCAGCTTATCAGTCGTACACGTAATGCTATCCCCACACTATGGATGAATGAGCAGTACTGCTGGTAACATTTATTTTCACAGCAGCTTATCAGACGTACACGTAATGCTATCCCCACACTATGGATGAATTAGCAGTACTGCTGGTAACATTTATTTTCACAGCAGCCTATCAGACGTACACGTAATGCTATCCCCACACTATGGATGAATTAGCAGTACTGCTGGTAACATTT
Organism: Serripes groenlandicus; assembly: GCA_031761405.1. Lineage (NCBI taxonomy): Eukaryota > Metazoa > Mollusca > Bivalvia > Cardiida > Cardiidae > Serripes > Serripes groenlandicus. Next base: position 55,315 of record JASEVX010000690.1, on the reverse strand, counting down.
ATTTTCACAACAGCTTATCAGTCGGACACGTAATGCTATCCCCACACTATGGATGAATTAGCAGTACTGCTGGTAACATTTATTTTCACAGCAACTTATCAGACGTACACGTAATGCTATCCCCACACTATGGATGAATTAACAGTATTGCCGGTAAGATTTATTTTCACAGCAGCTTATCAGACGTACACATAATGCTATCCCCACACTATGGATGAATTAACAGTATTGCTGGTAAGATTTATTTTCACAGCAGCTTATCAGTCGTACACGTAATGCTATCCCCACACTATGGATGAATTAGCAGTATTACCGGTAAGATTTATTTTCACAGCAGCTTATCAGTCGTACACGTAATGCTATCCCCACAATATGGATGAATTAACAGTATTGCCGGTAAGATTTATTTTCACAGCAGCTTATCAGACGTACACGTAATGCTATCCCCACACTATGGGTGAATTAGTAGTATTACCGGTAAGATTTATTTTCACAGCAGCTTATCAGTCGTACACGTAATGCTATCCCCACACTATGGATGAATTAGTTGTATTACCGGTAAGATTTATTTTCACAGCAGCTTATCAGTCGTACACGTAATGCTATCCCCACACTATGGATGAATTAGTTGTATTACCGGTAAGATTTATTTTCACAGCAGCTTATCAGTCGCACACATAATGCTATCCCCACACTATGGATGAATTAGCAGTACTGCTGGAACGATTTATTCACAGCAGAGTATTAGGCATACACGTAATGCTATCTCCACAATATGGATGAATACTAATAAATAATAACAATATGTTCTTAACTACTTTGCCAAGTAGTCTGATGCACGTTTTGATCCTATATGATCCGACACTCCTATCAGATACGTTTTGGGCAGAATTGTACGTTCGACTTGAACCTTTATTAATTGAAATCCAACCACTTCAAATACAAATTACAATTTGAGAGACCACTTAGTTAAACATTGATTTTACAAGTCTAATGAAGGTGTTTTGATTTGTTAAACTCTTGAACACTATTCAGACACCGGACGTTGTTGGTATGAATACAAGAATCATGGCCTTTTATTTGCTACCGGTGAGTGATGCGGATCAAAATTGTTCCAATATGCGCATTGGATATCAAATTAAGATTACCCCATGAAAAATAAAAACATCCGGTGTATATCCGGAACGGAAGCAAGACATTTTATTCCAGTCAAACATTGGTGGTTCTTGTTGACTAACTATACGTAGTTCCATATAAAGCTTTTAAAAATGTTTGTTTGATGAATTATCTACATTTGGCATGATCTATTCAATAAATACAGATACATATGAGCCGTTCCATGAGAAAACCAACATTAACAACTCTGCGTAATGTATCGATCAAAATCAGGCTAATTCGGGTCGACACATTCCTCCTCAGGGGTATAGCGGTATAGAGTAATGATTCCTGAAACAGAAAATCAACAGGAGGGGGAATTGTCTGTCCGGGTTAGCCTGCAGGGCATGCTTAAGCTGATCCGAGTCGGTACATTACGCAGTGTACATATTGTTAGTTTTCTCGCGGGACGGATAATATGCAGATTGTTCTAATAATGGTTCATCCGAAACATATATTCTGGATACCAGGGTACAAGTTTTACTCAATACTTTAAACATGGTACTAAGGATTTCCTGCCTTAACGCTCAGAGTAGTGAGGAAAGCATTACGGTGCATCCGTGTTTCAGATTAAAATAATACCGGTTGTATTGGTGGTAATGGTAAAATACCAAGATGACGCCGTGATGAAAATGAAAACGTAGAAAACAGCGTACACATTGGTCTACATTATTTTCAAATGCATTAAGATGAACGTAAATGTTGTCAAGCTTAGATGGATACGGGTCAAGCATGGGTTTAATTGTGTCTTTGAATTGTGATTAATGCTGTGTCCGGAGAGTATTTAAATTATATCACGGTGATTCCTGTGTATCAGTGCTACTGGTATTATTTATTCTGACACCGATATACATATTCGAAATCCAAGGGTCTATTTCATTACCATAATTCATGTTCAAGATAGGAGGAATTAGCAAGTCATAAGGTGTGATGGGCTGCCATTGCGATAATCATGGTTTATGACAAAAGGAAAATGTGCCTATAAGTATGAAAGAATGACTAACATCTGGGTTTTCAGATTGTCCGAAGACATCGAGCGCGCAGGCGAGTATTAGTAATTAACAAATACAATTTACTAGCACACGCCAGAGTGCTAGTTGTGTAAGATTAATTTAAAATCTGGTCGACGTTATGGGCTTGCGTTAAACGGTACAGACAACATTTTATAACAGAATATGATATTATGGTTTTAATTTAAAAGCCGTTTTCTGTATTCTCTAAACAGTTTTCTGCATTTGGTTATAGATTGCGATGTCTTCTTACAAGTGGTTTTTCACAAGTGAGCAACACAAATAGAAAATTACAAGAAATAACTAGGAGACAACCAAGAGCAGCTGACGTATCAATACAGTTCGAATAGAGTAATTATTGGTTGGGTTTTCTTTTTTGTCGAACGCGGTATCTGCATCACAAAAGAAATACATGTTATGCATGAGAACGGGGTATTTTTTTGCTACGATCAATTGTTGGTTTGTTTATTATGCATGGCAGTGGGCGTGGCTTGAAATACGTTATCCAATTTCCACATACAGACGCTTTCTAACGCCTCTACAGCAAATGATTTGTTTTTTAAAAAATGTGGCAAATGGAGAAATTGCTCATGGTGGGCATTTTTTCCTTTTGCATCAATGTTGTTCAACATACTTTTAATAAATACCTTCAAAGTCGTCTGCTGCAGATGTGTTGCATGTGAAGGAAGAAAGGAGTAATGTTAGCGCTTTGATTTGTTTTGTTTAAGTTTAAGACTGGTTCTAATGAGCAATGACTTGAACGTTTGTCTTTGGTTTGAAATGGGAGTACCAAATCATCTTGAGATGATATTGATCACAATTACTGCCTTTTACTTGTCAAACATAATAGAGAACGATGTAATAATTGGAGAAGATTCTGAAATATATACAGCCACGTCTGGCCAAGATGTCTCTTACTTTATATGCGAACAGTGAGGACTCTGATGGGCCGTACGTATGCACAGGAATCCGCCGTGACCGAGAGATTAGCGTCGAATAATTTGTTCCTGGCGCGACTGTCATGATCGGGTGCTCCTGTACAAGGCACATATTCTAGCCTTACCCATAACTCAAAAACCGTTCAACATTTTCAAATGAAACTTAGTACACGTGTTTCTATGACAAATACGCATGTCTGTACTAAGTCACAAAACTCTGGCTTTAATACCTATTCAGTAATGCCCCTTTTTCGACTTAGAAAAAAAAGAGACGAGCGTTGGCGTTCGCTCAGCGGCGCTCTTGTTCTATTCTAGGATATACGCAGTTATGTCGAACCAGGGTCTATTTTGTATTTGTAGGCAAAATCTCCATATTTCAAAATATGTACCTATTATGGTTTTTTTCTATTTCGATCGTGGATCAATCAAGCTTGTTTTTATAGATCAATAACGAAATCCAACCAAGAATCGAATGCCAGACCTCCGACTGTTAAAGCGGCATGCACCTGTAGATTCATCCTGCTTGACCAAGGTATTCATTCCCACATACATCGGATCTGATATGATCTTTAACGACTTTATTACGGAAAACACCGAGTCCAATACGAACATTCTTAGTGAGTTGAACCGATTTACTTTCACTGATATAACATAAACATGAATATTGACTACAGTGTCTCGACATGAAACTAAAATCGTCCTATCTATGTGGCCAAAGGGAAGTGAATCGAATTTCAGATGAATTCATAAGATTGAAGTGGTCTCCCATTGGACAATAATGATTTTGTTGAAAGTTGAAAGTGTTGTAAACAAAACATTGTTTTCTTTTAGCTTTATTGACAGCTTAGGAGCCATTTTAAGAACAACATGTATTTTTCCGAAATTGAAAGTAAAATCCAGCGGTAAAAGGGTGATCTTTGATTTGACGTCATAAAAAAATGTGGGATAGCATCTGAGTCTTTTATGCTTTTCTGGTAGTTTTGATAATGACCTTTGATTGAATATAGGTTTCTGGGTTAGTTCTACTGTTGGGAAAGAACGCTACAATGGTCGCCTATGAAAATGAATTGCTTCCATCTGACCATGTACTCTATTCGTCCAAAAAGTATGTTTGTTTTACTCCGCTTTCAAAGTCCAAGAAGTATTTCAAAGTGCCTTTTTAAAAGGTTAGAGGTAATGCCGCGTCTTTTATTCTCTCAAAGTCTAAAACTCATTTGTAGTGTCAAACTATACTTACGGATCTCAATACGCTTAAATCTGTGTTAGATTGTTTAATTTCAAAGTGCAGCGTATCATCAAGTATACATATAAAAATGGGAGGTATTAGAGCGAGTAATATCATTTGATTTGAAGTCCCCTGTGAATATTTCGGATTTACTTAAAATTCGGCCTATCATTCTTAAGAATGCTACCTGCAATTCATTCATTGAACTTTTTATTCTTGTTTTGAATAAAACACTTACGTTGCAGACTGTTACGTTGTTTTCAGTCTGTTTCTTTCTTATCATATTGAAAACACACCGTTAACTCCCCTAAGAAAATAAACTAACCTAGCTATTTGTCTAATAGCGTTGGCAAGAACAGGTTAAAACTTAAGTAATTGAGCGGTGACGATTCCTTCTTCTTCAAATCACATGATTGCCCGCCAGACAATCGACATCGACATAAATTATGCATACAAATAAACTAAACAATGTATTCATTCGTCTTGAAAAATTCCACCGATTGTAAACCTCATTTGACATCGAATCGTGTCGGTCACTGTATCATCATTATAAAACACATAGTATTGAAAATAACAATATAAATATAATGCTAAATATAAACGATTACGAAGTAGTTACAAACTTCGAGCCATCCCGCGAGAAAACCAACATTATGGCCTCTGCGTAATGTATCGACCCAGATCAGCCTGCGCAGTCCGCGCAGACTGATCCGGTCCGACACATTCCGTCTCAAGGGGATAGAGGTATAGAGTAATGATTCCTGAAACAGAAAATCCACAGGAGGCGAAAAGTGTCTATCAGGGTAATCCTGCGAGACATGCTTATGCAGACCCGGGTCTATACTTTACGCAGAGTTGAAAATGTTGGTTTTATCGTGGGACAGCTCATATAGATTCAATTAACCATTCACCACCTTTTCCATTTCCAACTCCTAGACGCATTCAGACGCATCTACAGCAGACGACTTTTGAAAACATTGTGGTAAAAAGATTACTCTTAATGAGCATGTTCTGCTTTTGCCAGAATGTTTTCAACTTTATTCAATTATTATGCTTTCATTAAGAGAGATTGTTCGTATTTTGCCCACATCTCTTTAGAGTCGTCTGCTGCAGATTTGTTGTATGCGAGACATGGGTTAAATAACCATGCTTATCAAAACCTCGTCACGAACAAGTGTCCTTTCGGGATTGGAACTAACAGCTGTTGCTAAAAAAAGTCTCACACGAGATCGGGACGAACGGGTACGCACAGCAGTTGTGTCTTAGTTAGGTTCGGAAGACTTTGATTTTAGAGTGGTTAGTGTCTAAGATTTGAAACCCGGCGTCCTAAGTTCGATCCCCGGTCGCAGCACAACGGTCATGGTGGAGTGCCCTTGGGCAAGGCACATTTTCTAGCAGAGTACTGGTTTCTTTACCCAGGGATCATGAATAAATGGACTGTCGGCGTGATATAACAGAAATAATGTTGAAAGTGGCGTAAAAAAACCAATAAAACAAACAAAAATGTTATTATTGAAAACATCGAACATTGCAAAACGAGATATTGCTCATAATGAGTAATTTCTTCGTTTCAAAAGAAAGCTTTTAAAAGTCGCTTGATGTAGATCTTTCTTGATGTAGCTGTATTTGAAGAAATAAGCCGTACCGCGAGAAAACCAACATTATGGCCTCTGCGTAATGTATCGAACCAGATCAGCCTGCGCAGTCCCCGCAGAATGATCCGTCCGACACATTCAGCCTCTTAGTGATAGAGGTATAGAGTAATGATTCCTGAAACAAAAAATCCACAGCAGTCGAAAAGTGTCTACCCGGGTAAGCCTGCGCGGCATGCTTAGGCTGATCAGGGTCGATATTTTACGCAGAGTCCACAATGTTGGTTTTATCGCGGGCCGGCTCATATAGATAACATCAACCATTCACCACCTTTTTCCTTCCCACTTTTGTAGACGCATTCACACGCATCTACAGAGGAAGACTTTTGAAAACATTGTGGCAAAAAGATTAATTACTCTTAATGAGCATGTTCTTCTTTTGCCAGAATGTTTTCAACTCTATTCAATTATTATGCTTTCATTAAAAGAGATTGTTCGTATTTTGCCCACATCTCTTTAGAATCGTCTGCTGCAGATTTGTTGTATGCGGGAAAGGGGTTAAATAACCATGCTTATCAAAACCTCGACACGAACAAGTGTCCTTTCTTCGTCTCCGGAACTAATATCTGTTGGTAAAATAGTCTCACACGAGATCGGGACGAACGGGTACGCACAGCAGTTGCGTCTTAGTTAGGTTCGGAAGGCTTTGATTTTAGAGTTACAAGATTGTTATTATTGAAAACATTGAACATTCTCATTCATTCGGCTGTCATCTCCTGAACGCAACCTGACAATAGAAAAAATATTTTAAAGCTAGAAGAATGAAGAGAAGATGCCACCAAGAAAGAAGCGTGTGAGCAATGGGAGAGCTGGCTGAAGAGTCTTTAGCCCTGTTACGGGGTGATCCGTGTCCAACACGACTAGCCGGATTGCCCAGGACCGCCCAGGATCAACACGGTGCAACTACGGACCTTCCCGGAGCTAACACGGACCACCCCGGATTGAAAATATCCTCCCGGACGGTCCCGGATGCCCACTGCAATTTTAAACAGTTTAAATACTGACCCCGGATTAGCCAAATTTCAGTCCGGGATGCTCCGGGACAGTCCGGGACGTTAGTGGGACTGAGGCTTTAGTTAGGTTCGGAAGACTTTGATTTTAGAGTTACAAGAATGTTATTATCGAAAACATTGAACATAGCAAAACGAGACATTGCTCATTATGAGTAATTTCCTCTTTTGCAATTTTTTTATTCAAAAGTCTTGTGATGTAGATCTGTCTTGAACTAATATATGTTTGTAAAAAAAAGTATCACACGAGATCTGGACGAACGGGTACGTACAGCAGTTGCAGTTAGGTTCGGAAGATTTTGATTTTAGAGTTACAAGAATGTTATTATTGAAAACATTGAACATAGCAAAACGAGACATTGCTAAATGGTGTAATGAACACGAAATAATAATGTTCAATTTGGTTTTCAAAAAGGTATAAAAGCACTGCAGAATGTATTTTCATGTTAAATGCATAACTCACAAAAACGCTTAGTTTTAGAAATAAATTGTATTGTGCCTTTATTGATTTCTTTAATGTCCTCTACATCAGTTAAAATATACTAAAACGTTATAGGAAAATATGTCCGTAAAGCATTTAAGTTGAGAGGGTAAACACAAACATACTTATATATTATTAAAATAAATTAATACATTAAAACAAATATAACAGTTATAGCTTCATTGTATGAGTATTAACCCTTTCCCTCATACGACAATTCTGCAGCAGAAGACTTATTCTGTCAAAAAATAGAAAATCTCTATAATTGAATGGATAACCTATGACTAAAAGTGGAAAACATTGTGTCAAAAGGAGAAATTGCTCGTCTTGAGAAATTTCTTCTTTTGTCACTATGTTTTCAAAAAGCCGTCTGCTGCAGAGGCGTCAAAAAGCGTTTATATGAGGGAAAGTGTTAAGGCAAATATGCTAGTGTACATTAAAGTATGTTCTTCTTGATATGTTTTATAAATATGTGTATGTGTATAACCGTTCTTCACCATCACTTTATATCTGTATTTGTTAATGGCTACACATTTTGTAAATGTAATGCCAATAAACTGAATGTAATGTTATGTAACTCTGTATTATTACGTACAAAGTTAATTAGATATATGATAAGATAAGATAAGATAAGATAATTGTTTATTAACGTGACCTGTGTGAATTTACATACAGAATAACACATTTTATACAAATGTTACCACACCCGGCCCACTGGGCCTATAAGTCACCATAAAATATATACGAGGGATGTTCGGAAAGTTTTGAGACAACGTCCATTTAACACTGTTCCTTTGACAAATCGTTATCAAACTGAAGCATGTATGAGAATATTATATTTCAAAAACTTATGTTTAGATTATAGTATTTTGATGTCAGCCATATGTTTATATTCGTATCCATAGCAACATGCGTTGTAAAGACCCGGCGCAGCCCTAAATTACTCGATATCACTCACTATATTGAACACCCAATCATAATAAAAACGCGCGAAACGTTGTTAAACATACATGAGGTCATACTTGATTCATAACACCATTTGCTGAAAGTATTTCGGAAGTAATAATTTAAATACACGCACCTAGAGAATCATACTTACTAAGCGCATACTGCAGACGCAAACAAAAGAGGAACAGCGGATTTTCATTAAAACATTGGGTCAACATCGGGAAAACGCTACCGGAAATAAAGAAGCTGTTGGAGAGGGCTTATAACGGAGAATCCTTGAGGAGGGCACATGCTGACAGATGGAATGAAAGTTTTCTTGACGGTAAAACATGTACAAAGTACAAACAAATGTGTTTTCGTCCGTCTGTTGTTGATGAAAAAGTTGCGATTATGTAAAGAACGCGCTTAATACAGATCGGCGAATGACTGTGAAGGATGTTGCAAATTTGTGCTATATTGGTGGAGCGACTGCTCACATGATATTAACAGAAGATTGTATTTGAAAAGTGGATGAAAAGACATACGAAATGTGTACAGTGCATCGGGCGATTCTTTGAGAAGGAGTTAAATTAGGAACTGCGTTAAAACAGCATTATTGTTTAGACGTTACGTGAACACGAGGTTACTGCGCCGGGGACCTTGTAGATATCGTTTCCTATGTATTGTTGTTAATGTATATATTACGTTATTTGAATGAAAATTGTACCATTCAGTAGATTATAACTTAAAGATATACTGTGCGAATTTGTATTCACTGTTTACTACTAATCATTAAAAAACAAAGATAGTCTCAAAACTTTCCGAACGTCCCTCGTACATAATATTAACTCATAAAGTCACATGAAATTAGTTGTTTACAACTATACAATAATTTGATAACAGTGTGTGGAATGAGACATCGCACTCAATATGCAATGTCTTTTTCCACACAGTGAAACACGATCTTCTCTAATGCCTCAAGGTAGCTAATTTACCGGGGTAAAAAGGGGTTACTCCCAACGTAATTTATCTACCATACATAGCTGATCTCCTCTTTAGGTAGCTCTTAACAATGAATTTCGCACATTTACGGGGGTGAGCATTGATCAGAAATGACAGTTTTTCGTGATCACTTAATTCATTAAAAAATAGAGTCATTTATCTGATCTGAGAACATATCATTTCGAATGTCTATATAAAAATCACATTTTATCAAAAAAATGGGTTTCGTCTTCTACAAAGTTTGATTTGCACATTTTACATAGTCTTTGCTCAGGGCTTTCTCCGATATACCGACCAGTCTCGATTCTAAGAGGTAAGATACCACACCTGAATTGCGCAAGAAGTGATCGCTCCTATTTCTTCAGGTTTAACAGTGTATAATGTTCATTTTTAAACTCACTTTTGAATTGTCCTTAGTTTAGGAGTTGTTAGCAGACTGTTCACCCAAATGTTACTATAGTAAGAGATTATCTTGTCCTTCACTGTTTTCAAATTGATTGTTGTCTTAGTGTTATAAAAACTGATTAAGTCGAGCTTGTTTAACACGTCCTTCAGATGACTACTCCAATTATATGTGTTAACCTATTTCAAATTGTACATTGCATTTTTACTGGTTTTCTCGAATTCTAAATATAGAACAAAACGTAACGAATAGTTATGAGTGCAATGTTAATTCTGTTCAACAATAAACATGTGCACTCTGATCCATATTGATATATTGGGTAAACATTCGTCTGCAATAAAAGTATATTTCTAACCTATTCGTCACACTTTAAATACTTTTTTAATTTCATTTGTCTTCTATATTTCATTATAATTGGTATAAAGTTTGATATTGGTAGAGTTGATTGTGAAAATCATTCACGGCGATACAGAATCTACCTATATGCGAGTGCAGTGGACCGAATGATGTATTCCCGAGTCAATTAATTTTACAAAAGTCGAAACAGAATTTGATATAAGCAATTGGCTAGTAAATATTTAACTAAATGGAATTCGGTAGATCAGTTGTGCAAAGGTTCCGATTTGGACGTTAACATCGAACGCGATTACTGAAATCTACCCTGTTCACATTAATTCCAACATACACGTGTTAGACGATTCTGTCAATATGTGAAAATTTTAACAAGACGGTGAAGATGTATTGGCTGATCTGAACCTACAATGTAACAAAATCCTAATTTAAAATAAAGTTACCACATCATTGCGAAGCAGTCACATGAGATGCCTTGCCTTACTTGGGCGTGTTCCTAGAACTAATTAGTTGTAGCATGTGCCATTTAGCAGCATTGTGAATCGGTCTGATCCTCCAGGATGTTAGGAAACACCCCATTGCTTGTTGTATTTTATTTTCCTGTGTGAATATCCATCCTAACAAGTTGTAGGCTGTTTCAGGATGTCCAAGGTTTTCAAATCTAGCCATAATATGAATTAAGTTGTCGATAGCATCTTGTTTATAGACGGGCTTGTTTTCTTTTGAATAGAGAACATACTGAAGGAAGTACAGATAAACCTTAGAATCCACAACAATCCAATCAAACCATTCCTCACGTCTGTTATCCCTAGATCCAGCTGGTGTATTTACCGAACGATACATCTCGTAGTGTAATGCTAGAGGGATAAGGTTTGCTTGGTGAGGTAGAAATATTAAACATCCAGTGGTACAGGTTCTCGTGTACTCTTTTTGTTGAATACCTTGTGACCTAAGTATCCGTAACTGTTCGTTCATTTCTTCAATAAAATCAAGGCGTCGACGATTATAGCAGCCACACATTGAAATAACGTGTGATTTTAAAGACATTTCACATTTAAGAAGAATCCTCTCACAAATATCATGCATTTCACTCTGTAGACAATAAGATGCAATTATTAAATATGAGGAAATAACGTCACAATCTTTACTTTCTTCTATGTAATACTCAAACTTGCTAAACAACATCCTTAGTCGATCCGCGTTTCTGGTGGTTAACATGATGCTGGCGATACATTGTGCTATATGAAGGCGTAAGTATGGGATAAAGTAGCTTATTGCTAATTGCGTCTCTTCCTCCGTATGATCTTCTACACAATCAGTATTTATGATATAGTTTTCAATTGAGTGTAATATTAAAACAGCCTTATCAGCTGATCTACTGTTTTTACAAAACTCAAGATATTGATGCGTGCAATTGTTTAACATTGTAATACCATTGAAGTACAGCATCAATGGTATTTCAGATATTCTGCTTCTTTGAACTCTCATGATACTTGGTCCCCGCCCAAACAATACAACGTACAACACCTCCCCGATGTTATCACATGTCAATGACCATAGAAAGCTACACCAGTGTTCTAGCATGTCCTCTAAGACATTCTGTACCTGTCTAAGAGTTATATACTCAAGCCTATCAAACATGTTCTCATCCGGAACAAAATAATTCGGGCAGCGATTCTCTTTTACCCAGAGCAATAATAATTTAATACAAAAACGTATACATTCTAAAAAGTGGCCACGTCTCCAGAATACAATGGGAGTTTTTTCAATCGCATATAATACACATGTTTTGCAGTGATAAGATGAAATAGATTTAGGGGCACGTTTATGTATAATATCTTTCTTTATCATCTTAAGAAAAACGTAACATTTGTGCTGTGTAGAGTTAAGACTAGCCATGAGTTCACGTTCCTGGAGTGAAAATGAAATTCTCCATTCAATCGAACCGTTTTGACTTGATGGATGATGTATTCCCACAAAGAAACATCCGGAGTCTTTCAATAGTTTTATTTGTGCTTCATTTAACCGATCGCAACTGACTACCCTTCTTATCCAGGAGTTAACACAGCTAGGGATGTACTGACATCCTACTGCTAAAACTGTATCGTGATCTTTAATTCCACATGCAACAGCTGAACATGTCACAGCAGGACCATTTTGCTCTCGGTAATATTCATCACGAAATTGAAAGCTTTCGAAACATATCCTGCCGTAATCGTCAGGTCTTAACTGCGTTGCTGCCAGGAGTAAAGGGTCAATGTTTTGAATTAAAGTAATAAGACGATTAATTGGACATGAATCTATGACCAGTTGTAGCTTATAATATCCAGGTTTTGTGGTCTCATCTATTACCATGAGAAATGATGGTCCGTTTTGTGGTGAATGAGAGATACTGTCTACAACAGTTAAATTAGAGCAGAAGAGCAAGTCTACATCGGAGTTCAGTCCTGCTGTTGTTGTACCCTCACAGAAACTACCGAACACGTACTGTTTAACTGGGTTGTCATTCAAAAATCCGTATAATTGTGTGAACATTATTTCGTTTGATATTGCAAGTCGTCTATAATTGTCCCTATTCTCTTCAGAAGCGCCGATCCAATCTAGAATTTCATAAAGACGGAGTGACAAATTGCGATACTGTGCAGCCATCTTGTGGAACTGGAAATAGAAATATACTGACGTATACTGAATCGTACTTAAAAATATAAAATGTAAAGTTTCCTAAAATATAAGGATGAGTTAATCAACTGTACCATATAAATGATCATGCTACATTCTAATCATTCGATAAAAAACATTGACATTAACTAATCAGACCTAAAGTACAACAAAGAACATTTTAATATAAGAAATTCGGTCATAAAACAATTTATCTCTCTCAATTAATTGAGCTATTATAAATATCTCTTCTGCTTTATTGTTAAAACAAAATTATAGACTAGAGCTGCGACAAGCAAACATGGGTTATTTAGAAATATGCAGGCAGTGAAGCATGCACACATGCTCTGTCTGGCCAGAGCCTTACATTTCTGCGTACATGTTATACATAATTATATTGCCTTATGACATAATATTGAGTCGGGGCCTTAATGCATCTGCACACTGTGAAGACTCGGATGATGTTGAACATCCACTTTACACTAACTATAGCCCTAAATGTAGCGTACTATTCGTTTGACATAACAAACAGAATTGCAGTCCCATTAGTTAGTACGCCAATTTATCATTGCACGATATTACAGCGACTGAATAAGACAACAAGGGTCCTTATAGATAAAACCATCACGGATATGTAATAAGACTTCTCAACGCCTACCTCATAAATATCATTGTGTATAGTATAATTGCTATACGTATACATATATATATATATATATTCGTATACATTATAAGAAATTACACGAGTGAGATTGTAATCATCGTCAAGCTGACACATGGACATCAGGTTCAATTACAGTTCCTTCTGATCAACTGGTTATGGAGTTATCACAATACTTAAGGTTTGTATATGTTTATCAAGTCCGTAACGATGTACGGGTGCGTCAATTGTAAGGATAGGCTTTTGTCCAGAAAAAAGGGCCAAGGTGGCTTTCAAGCGATCACCTGAGTCATGTTATAGTAGTAAATGCGTAACTGCTAATGTCATGGAAACTTCGACCAGGATTTTGAAACGAGTAGACACTGTAGACAAAACAGCTTATCAGCACAAGACCATTTGGGATAAGGCATTATTATCGAACCGCAATGCTTATAATTGTCCACGACACTATTTAATCAATAAGTTTTCACGTTAAATTTACATTGAGCTTAATGTTAAAACCCACATAACACGATAACACTTACTGATAACAAACACAAATATACACAAACATTCGAACGCATGCATGCACATAAACATTGCAAAATCTATCACACTCGATCACTTCATCATTCTAGCGACTTTTCGCTTTTGTTATGTACTAGATTGATAATACAGTATGGATAATATGATAATAGATCTTAATACCTTTCACCTGAAGTAAACGGCTTTTAAACTGTGAAGCAATATAATGTTTGTTTTGTTTGTGCTTTGACCTAATTTGAATCGACGATTATCGCTCGTAACAAAGTACATTTGAAAATATCCTTTGCTTTCTTTTTCTTTGAAAGATGTAATTAACAAATAAACAGGCTGTCAATTGACAAGTGGAAAAAAAACGCGGCTCGAACCGTCTCATATTTAAGAGCAGCGATCCGATTCGTGTTTTTTTTAGAATACAACGTTGAACCGTAACCATGGTTTTTAATTTCGAAAATGCCCGATTCTTTCAAAATTAAAGATTTTACACATTTTGCTACAGGTATTCGTGATTGCTTTCTTCAAAAATCGCGATATAAGTGACACTTCGTTGAAATCCATCGCCGTTTTCAACAATTGTTCAGCCAAAGCACGGCGGCCGGTAAAAATACTCATATGTTTCCTGGTTTTCTCACACCAGTACTCCACACAACATACTTTCCAAGCAACTGACTGCTTTTCCACATAGACTGTTAGCCCATTGGAGAAAGACGAATGTCGCTTGTCAAATAGACTTTTTTTCAAATGTCGGAAAGAATGTTGGCCAAGCTGAGATTCAAACTCATATCCCCTGGATTGACAGCCCACGTCGCTACCGACTGAGCTCGCTACCGGCTCGACCCGAGACAAATATGACTTCGCAGATGCGATGATTGTTTTCGATCTACACTGGTCGCAAATGCCTTAGATTCTCATTTTCGTAGAGGACACCTCATATATGTTATATTAATCTTGTCAATAACATAACATTTGAGTCACATCACGCACAAGCTAGCCGACCTTGCAGAAATTTAGCGTTGTTTGGCAATAACGTTCAATTGATAACGTTGAGTTCTTGGCTGTCGTTGTTAGGTAATAATTATTATTGTGTGGCTTCCAGTTTAAATGTGATAAGACTGCTTCAAAAGGCCAACCGATTTCGATATTTGCCCAGTTGTGCATTCATTGACATCGTTTTGATTTTTTTTTTATAAATAGCTTCATGGTTAGTAACATTATCAATTAAAATAAGATAGACTTACTGATAAAGTTAGATAATTGGGACTCAAGTCCGAATGTAGAGTAATCAGATAAAATTTATTGCAGTAATGTTTACTTAACCAAATACAATATCATAAACAATATAGCCGAATCCCAGTAGCGACAACGGATGTCAATCCAGAGATTGGGAGTTCGAGTCGTAGCTCAGCCAATAGTTTTCCGACATTTGACAAAAGTAACTGCGACTAGTGTCATTCGTCTTCCACCTATTGGCTGACAGTCTATTTGAAAAAGCAGCATGTTGCTTGGAAAGACGCTTGTGTTAAAAACGAATGTAAGACAGTCAGTAAATACATGGGTAGGGGAACTGGTCGCCGCGAAATATATTGAAATGAGATGGTGTTTAAATCCTATTAATCAAACAGAAATAATAAAATGATCAAGTTTATCTCAATTATGTACACTTTAGAGTTGTGAATATCCAGAGAAATATGCTGGGTAACTTTTACACATGTTTAGGTTAACTTCATCTTAATCTATTTGTATTATATCACAATATACGGAGTATTCATCAACCTTTTGGACTGAACAAATATAGATCATTGAACAATATATTTATATGTAAATTAACCTTGTAACGTTTTCAACAAACCACAGTTCAATGTTCTTTGGGAATAGACAT
Source organism: Serripes groenlandicus (assembly GCA_031761405.1). Taxonomy (NCBI): domain Eukaryota; kingdom Metazoa; phylum Mollusca; class Bivalvia; order Cardiida; family Cardiidae; genus Serripes; species Serripes groenlandicus. Next base: position 39,441 of record JASEVX010000690.1, on the reverse strand, counting down.
CACAATATATAACTCACGAGTATAACTCCTGTATATTGAACTGAAAAGATATAGATCATTGATCTTAATATTTCTATGTATATTAAACTTGTAACTTATTCAACAAGCAACACTTCAATGTGCTCGGGGAATAGAAATTCAACTAGACATTGGTTATGTTGCTTATGAACAGCTTTCCGACACGAGCAATATGTTACCCCTTTTACCGAGTACTTTTATCCTACTGAGAAACAAAAACAACAGCAAAAGATAGACTATGGAAAAGAGGGATGTTGGTCCTTTTATCCAGAGCGAAAAAATAATAGTAAGTAAGAGGTTTGTCATCTTGAATTCATAGGATTGATTTTATATTTTTTGAACTTTATATCGTTTCTTCAATTTGAAGGACAATTTAACATGGGAATCAAATGATCATAGTGCCGAAAAACATTTGGGTCCAATTTGTTTACTTTTAATAAGCTGACACGTATTCATAGCATGACTTTTTGAATTACTTGGATGTTGAATGTCGTTTTAGATTTTGTTTAAGTTGTACACGGTGGCCAGTTCACACCACTTGTGTATCTGTACTTTTCCTCAGCACGTTTGATTGAGTTTTCAGGTATCGGCCGGTTTAATTAGCCACGTGTTTCCTGGCTACCCTTGCACCAGTACTCCACACAATATCAAGGGATTGGTGTAAAACGGTTGTAACTAAAAACCTATTTTGAAAACCCCGGTTTAGGGGCATTTTGACCCCTTTGTTAACAATGCAAATGTAGATGATATTGCTCAGAAGGAGCAATGGCCCCTAAATTGTTATTTATTTACCAAGAAAAATGATTTAATGCTTATAGAGACTTCATGGCGAGGTGATTAACCTTAGTAAAAAAAAAACGAATTTTAGTTACAACCGTTTCAAGCCAAGCCCTCGATATACTTCACAGATAAAATTTGTGATTCTATGTGTGGTAAACAATGTCAGCTCATCCAACACTGATTTGTAAATCATCAGAAAAAAATGAACTTTCGTGCCGGAATTCGATCTCAAAATCCCTGATTTGACATGTGTCATCGTAATGAACGTCATTGCATCAGAAGTATATTTCTTATTAGTGTGCCCAAAATATTATGAAATACGCAAGAAATATTTAAAAAATATAGTATTGTCATTGGCCAAGTAGACTTATATTTAATGCATAAATGTCTTCAATTTATACGAAAATTATGAATAGTTTATCTAAATATGTATTCGTTGCAATGACACATGGAGAACGGTAGCAATGCTGGATTATTACACCTAATGATGATAACCGTTCTAATATCAAATTAGTTTTAACGAAATGTATACATCATATTTCTATAATAGAGCAATTTTAGCATGAACACTAACAATGTTAAATTATTGCAAATTCTTCTGGAAAATCCATTTCTCCGTTTGTACTTTTTATAATTTCTTTATTTGCTATAAATATAGTGTTTTTGTGTTTTATGCAATAAAATATATTGAATTGACATATATCTGTATTAACCACTGACTAAAGTGCAATATTCTCCCCTACTATTCAATTATAAAGTATTGTCGAAATCGTGACCAACTATCATGGAACGAAGGATGAATATACAGTATTACAAGAACTATTTGGAATGCAAACGTTATGGACATTCAAATATAACATGACATAGTATTGTTTTAAATATCTTTCACCGGCAACAGTATTATTTGAGATACCTCGACAGAATAAAGTTAAAAGAAATGGTTTAAAGTCTGGATTTTAAGTCAAATACTAATTCTACCGACTTTTTATCAGTACGGGATAAAATACAAAAACGATCCAATATTTGAAATACTAAATTGCATATTTCATGACAATTAAAAGAAAACATCTTAAAAATCTCTTCTTCCCACAAACTGTTTGGCCGATTTTCAAACACGTTTTTAGAAATGATCCTCGGGTGACTTTTTAACTGATTTCTTTAAGCCATGTTGATTGGTCGAAAAAGGTGGTCGGAAATATCTGGCCAATTACCAAATAATTTTGCTGAAATGAACCTTTGGTGACCCTCTACAAGATTACTTCTAGGTATGTTGGTTGGTTAAAAAAAGCTATTGTGGTAGGCATCCCCATCACATTGCATATTTCAGGTGAGCGATCCAGGCCCAACATGGCCCTTTTCTTTATACATACCATCGACCGCAAAATATTGTAAAACATTTGGCAATATTTCGCTGTTTTGAAAAGATAAAACGATACCATTTTTAATTTGTTGTGAGATAAAGCACTTGCCAGGAACAAGAACAACATGTATGCCCCGAGTGCACCGCAATTTCCGGGAATAAAACAAAAATATACCCCTAGTGCACAACACTTGCCGGGAACAACAGAAATTATACCCAGAGTGCACCGCACTTGCCGGGAAGAAAAACAAACATTATACCACTAATGAACCGCAGTTGCCGGGAACAAAATTAAAAAAGTTAACACCGAGTGCGCCGCACTTTCCAGGAACAAAACAAAACTACACCGCACTCAAATATAGCCCAGCTGAGCACCTTTACTATAATGAGTATTTAAGCCCAACTGAGTGCACTGAACTTGAATTGAAAATTCAAACGGCTGAGTGCACTGCACTAAATCAAGCCTAAACTAAGCGCTTCAATTTCATTTGAGAAATAAATGAGCGCCCTGTAATAAACATACTACCGAGTGCACTGCACCGTAATTAGTATTGAAGCCTTTAGCTGAGTGCACTGTTCGTATGCAATACATACAAGTAATAGAAATACATAGACCATAAAGGGCAACGTGTGGAATATAATCTAGTTCTATGGAATAACTACCAGGAACATGAAATGCCATATGCTGCAAGACAATAATATGTGAAAATGCATGAAAGAATTCAGTGTTGAAGCCATCCTTGCTTCTAGCACCCAATTCCCAAAGTTGTAATTAAGATGACTTAAACGTAAATGGGATGTTCCAACCAGCTTTTGAAACAATGCATAGGCCTAAAATTTTAAAGGTGAGACAAAGATTGTTTTAAATATACATAACTAATATATGAATGGATAGTGGATCGTATCGCTGCTACTGTAGCTGCCCGTATGTCGGACAGCAATTTGAACCGACCATACCTGGAGAGGTGACAACCATCGGCACTAAAATTGTTCTTTTCTTATTCCTTGGTCCACAACCCCTTCATTCTACAAAGAAATGCTTGGTTGGGAAACCGACTCAGCAATCTGGATGCCAGGAGAAAGTTTACGGAATTTACTTTTTCGTTAAACCATAGAATGTCCACTGGGTAACGAGATCTGACTGATGGAACACATCAATGGAGAATTTGGCACACAATCACTTTTGTCACTTGTAGACAGTAACAAGTCCACAGCATCTCACAAGTTATCAACGATAACTTCTACAGTTAAGTCCTTGTTATAAACGTCATTGGTTCCAACCAGCATAATCAGAATATCTGGCGCAAAGTCTGAAACTAAGTTTGTTGCTCAAAGTTCGACTGTGGCACCCGGATAACCGGAAAACTGGACGAGCGGATTCCCCTGCAGACCTAAATTAAATTTAAGTGACGGTTCCTCTCTGATGAAATTCTTCAAACGAGAAACAAAAGAATGTCCAAATAGTTGAATCTTCGTGGGCGCCGCCATCTCAGTTTACGTGACGTCAGATATGGGTCACTCACCGAACAAAGTTATCTCAAACAAATCCGAAAATAAACAATGCACCGTCGTTGTCACCTCAATTTTCACCCCATAAATAAGCTAAACACTTCATTGCAAAGAAATACGCAAGTTAATTACCTTTTTGAAACGTAATAACCGTGTTATAGCTAAATAATGATTAAATATTTTGCAGCGATATAAAACAAGATGTCGATCCAAATTCTTATCAAAGAGTGAAGGAGACTGCAACCGATTGGCCCATAGAGGCCACGTGATTGCAGCTACTTTTTGATTTGCTTGTGAAAGTAAAACCAGACAGGTGCACTTGATTCTTGTGTCGGGAGTGGGATTGTTCCACTAAGTAATAGAACAAGGTTAGAATCTTACAATCCATCAATCATTTTATGGTGGCATAAAATTACATAAAGGTTCACATTTATCGTTTTCACATAAACATTTCGATAAATAAGACAAACAATGACTATTTTTTGTTTACAGCAACGCGATATGTTACCTTATTCCATTAGCTGTTACAAAACATCCCTTTGTGTTTCCCATGATTCAGGAATCACTTGAAGTTCAATATTAATAGTGCAGTCCACCATTAGTAATAATATTGGACTGCACGTGATTAATATTGGACTGTGGCCTATTGAAAACATTAAAGTATTAATAATACAGTACTGAAACAACAATGGATGACGTCATACCAGTGTTTTAAATAATGATTCAAAACGTGCATAATTAAACAACAATAATCCAAATTTACTTACATTACATATGCTGCCAATATGTTTTTTAATAGTCCAGTCTCAACTTCAGGTATTCTCCTGTTAAACTGCTACACCATATCAATTCTGTAAATTAAGTACATGGGTATAACGTAACATGTTTTAAAAGTTTATTATCAAACATAGATAACATTCATTATTTGGACCCGATATAGGTCGACGCTAAATGGGTTATCAGACTTCAAAAACCCTTGATGTTTAATCTTTAATGTATGAATTAACGGTGCTCTACGAAAACAAACTTTATGTCATTTACGACCAGTGAAGATCCCAAGCCCCCTCAAGCCCACGCATCCGCACAGTTTGCCCAGGCTCGTCTCTTAACACCTGTTATTCATAGAAGGTTAATGAAATTTCTGAACACAGTAGTTCTAACTCTCACAATCTTAATAATGGTTCACACGAAGAAGTAAGATTGAATAGTTATCAGACAGACGGACACACCAATATGTCAATGGCTCTTCCAGGTCTATATTCACCAACTATTCTAAATTCATTTTAATTCTAAATTTGTTTTGTACTGAATAGTTTAAATTAACACAAAATCTGATTTTGTAAGTTTATAATTAGAATAAGGATTGCAGTTCAACGGTTTTGTGCTGCAGAGGCGTATTGAGTTGTCTGTATCATAGAAATGTTTCAATATGCCAAACTGCACACGATTGACAACATACATATAACGTATAACATTCATGCAGGTAATATGATCAATATGACACGATAATATTGAGGAAAAAATGTATCAGCGGCGCTTTAAGAAAACCATATTTGGGGCAGATCCAACCAGTGCGTATCTTCGCAAACCTATGCATTCTTACATTCCAATCGGAATCTGAACTCGCCGATTCATCACAGTGGCATGCGAAAGGCCGTTTCGGGTTAGATAGCACTGATGTACAGACCGATCTTTATTACGATTATTATATATTTGTTTAAGGTTTACCTTGAGCCTGACTCAGATTTTCCTTGAGGAAAGGGTTCAAAATGCCGTTCGAGTAAAAAACAACTTTAACTGTATACACCTAGATCAGCCTACTAAGCATTCACTATCATCTGAGTCTCAACTGTTGGCCACACATGATCTTATTCCTAGTAAATTTTAATCAATAGATATACTACAACTAGTTCAAAATGAAGGATATGAAAATCGCAAAGATAACAGGTTCTTTTATCGCATGCAGTAGGATGACATATTAATCAATGATACTATGATATCTCTAAGTCGTATTTGAGAGGATGCTTGAATTAAGCAATACTCATCTATATATTATCAGTTTCGTCATTAATTTATACTAAACAGGGAGCTAGTGATACACTTCTTAAAACATCACATCAGCAATTCTGATTGTTTTTATGGTCAATGTGAGTTGCTGGAGTTCGTTTCAGTAACTCTACATTCAAGTTATAACAAGGTCATGTTTTCGCGAGTACATTGTAGTTTTTTGAAATATATACAAAGAATTTGACAATAAGGCATGTCACATGAAAACTGGTATTTAGCACTTGACGGCGAAGATATTTATTATTATAGCCTGCTAACATGGACAGCTACACTTGTCAATTTAGTATTAATTTCAATAAAATGTCAAAAACAGAACAAGAACAAGAATTAAATCGTTATTTCAAGACAAGGACACATAATGCATATTCATGGACTTTTACTGCACGGTTATACATGTACCTGGTGGACCTTTACTGCACGGTTATACATGTACCTGATGGACCTGATGGACCTGATAGACCTTTACTGCACGGTTATACATGTACCTGATGGACCTGATGGACCTTTACTGCACGGTTATACATGTACCTGTTGGACCTTTACTGCACGGTTATACATGTACCTGATGGACCTTTACTGCACTGTTATACATGTACCTGATGGATCTTTACTGCACTGTTATACATGTACCTGATGCAACTTTACTGCACGGTTATTCATGTACCTGATGGACCATTACTGCATGGTTATACATGTACCTGATGGACCTGTACTGCACGGTTATACATGTACCTGATGGACATTTACTGCAGGGTTATACATGTACCTGATGGATCTTTACTGCACTGTTATACATGTACCTGATGGACCTTTACTGCACGGTTATACATGTACCTGATGTATCTTTACTGCACGGTTATACATGTACCTGATGGACCTTTACTGCACGGTTATACATGTACCTGATGGACCTTTACTGCACGGTTATACATGTACCTGATGTATCTTTACTGCACGGTTATACATGTACCTGATGGACCTTTACTGCACGGTTATACATGTACCTGATGGACCTTTACTGCACGGTTATAAATGTACCTGATGGACCTTCACTGCACGGTTATACATGTACCTGATGGATCTTTACTGCACGGTTATACATGTACCTGATGGACCTTTACTGCATGGTTATACATGTACCTGATGAACCTTTACTGCACGGTTATACATGTACCTGATGGACCTTTACTGCACGGTTATACATGTACCTGATGGACCTTTACTGCACGGTTATACATGTACCTGATGGACCTTTACTGCACGGTTATACATGTACCTGGTGGACCTTTACTGCACGGTTATACATGTACCTGATGGACCTTTACTGCACGGTTATACATGTACCTGATGGACCTTTACTGCACGGTTATACATGTACCTGATGGACCTTTACTGCACGGTTATAAATGTACCTGAAGGACCTTTACTGCACGGTTATACATGTACTTGATGGATCTTTACTGCACGGTTATACATGTACCTGATGGACCTTTACTGCACGGTTATACATGTACCTGATGGACGTTTACTGCACGGTTATACATGTACCTGATGGACCTCTACTGCACGGTTATACATGTACCTGATGGACCTCTACTGCATGGTTATACATGTACCTGATGGACCTTTACTGCACGGTTATACATGTACCTGATGGACCTTTACTGCACGGTTATACATGTACCTGATGGACCTTTACTGCACGGTTATACATGTACCTGATGGACCTTTACTGCACGGTTATACATGTACCTGATGGACCTTTACTGCACGTTTATAAATAATGTCACGTTCGGGAGAGCATGGTCTTTATGTTTTGTATATTATTTCCAAAAAAGTTAATATAATCACAAATCCCCAATTTGGTCATCGTTAGAGACATGCTGAAGTTGGTGTATTTAGTTATCCATAAATACATAATTAGAGCGATATAAACGAAAATTGTTTTATACAAGTCTAGAATCAATACAGCAGCTATTACATTTCAGTGTTACATTCATTCGTGCTTTTCATATACTGATCGAAAATGCTTTTTTCATAATTAATCAAATCCGAAACGTATTTACGTATTGACTAACATACAAGTAAGAATATCATTTCTTCGATTAGCAAGATTTTTGTATCAGTATAGCGGGGATTATACGGCCCAACCTGGCCAGCGTTCTAATTCAATCCACCGGCGATAATTTATTGTATAACGAGGACACAACTCTTACATTCACTCAGTGACTAACAGACTGACTTACAACATTATCAGTGTTCAAGTCTATTAAAACAGATCTCTAGAAAAGGGGAGTTTTGCATGTTCTGGAATCCTTATTTGACCCTATAACCCTATGTTTTGGGTATTTAAAAGAATTGTCTCACTGAGACAATTCTTTTGAGTACCCACTACATTGGGATTATCTGGAAAAGGGAAAGATATTGTGAACAACATGCGCACCCCAGCAGTTTGGTCGGGTTTTGTGCTGTTCGTCAATCATTCGCAGTTCAGTAATATGTTCACTATGATATATTATTGTCTCTTTATATAAATTGCTCTACATGTTCAAAAAGACAGAGATTATCGCTCGTAACAAAGTACATTTGAAAATATCCTTTTGAGTACCCACAACATTGGGTTTGGTTGGAAAAAAGGAAAGATATTGTGGGAAAAAGAGCTGCCTACCACTCCTTATTTGGACATCTGAGTTACATCACTGCAGCCAGTTCACTACACACCATAGGCTAAATACTGTATAGCCAAACAACCTGCGCATCCCATCAGTTCTGTTCGTCAATCATTCGCAGTTCAATAATATGTTCACTGTGATATATTATTGTCTCTTTACATAAATTGCTCTACCTGTACCAAAAGACAGAGATTATCGCTCGTAACAAAGTACATTTGAAAATATCCTTTGTTTTCTTTTTCTTTGAAATATGGAATTAACAAATAAACAGGCTGTCAATTGACAATTGGGAAAAAAAACCGGCTCGAACAGTCTCATATTAAAGAGCAGCGATCTGATTCTTGTTTTTTGAGAATACAACGTTGAACCGTAACCATGGTTAATTTCGAAAATGACCGATTCTTTCAAAAGATTTTTTAAAGATTTTACACATTTTGCTTCAGGTATTCGTGATTGCTTTCTTCAAAAATCGTGATATAAGTGTCACTTCAATGAAATCCATCGCCGTTGTCAACAATTGTTCAGCCAAATCACGGCGGCCGGTAGCAATCCTCATATGTTTCCTGGTTTTCTCACACCAGTACTCCACACAACATACTTTCCAAGCAACTGGTTGCTTTTCCACATATACTGTTAGCCCATCAAACGTCGGAATGAATGTTGGCCAAGCTGAGTTTCAAACTCATATCCCCTTGATTGACAGCCCGCGTCGCCACCGACTGAGCTCGCTACCGGCTCGACCCAGAGACAGATCAGACTTCGCGGATGCGATGATTGTTTTCGATCTACACTGGTCGCAAATGCCTTACGGCTCATTTTCGTAGATGACCCCTCATATATAAAACCAATTTTATTTTATATTAATCTTGTCGATAACATAACATTTGAGTCACATCACGCACAAGCTAGCCGACCTAGTTGTTTGGCAATTACGTTCAATTGATTACGTTAAGTTCTTGGCTGTCGTTGTTTGGTAATAATTATGATTGTGTTGCTTCCAGTTTAAATGTGATAAGACTGCTCATAAAGGCCGACCGATTTCGATATTTGCCCAGTTGTGCATTCGTTGGCATCGTTTTGATATATTTTTTATAAATAGCTTCATGGTTAGAAACATTATCAATTAAAATAAGATCGACTTACTGATAAAGTTAGATAATTGGGGCTCAAGTCCGAATGTAGAGTAATCAGATACAACTTATTGCAGTAATGTTTACTTAACCAAATACAATATCATAAACTATATAGCCGAATCCCAGTAGCGATACCGGATATCAATCCAGAGATTGGGAGTTCGAGTCGAAGCTCAGCCAATAGTTTTCCGACATTTGGCAAAAGTAACTGCGACTAGTGTTCTTCGTCTTCCACCTATTGGCTGACAGTCTATTTGGAAAAGCAGCAAGTTGCTTGGAAAGACGCTTGTGTTAAAAATGAATGTAAGACAGTCAGTAAATACATGGATAGGGGAACTGGTCGCCGCGAAATAAATAGAAAGTTGAGGAGACGGTGTTTAAATCCTATCAATCAAACAGAAATAATAAAATGATCAAGTTTATCTCAATTATGTACACTTTAGAGTTGTGAATATCCAGAGAAATATGCTGGATAACATTTTCAAATGTTTAGGTTAACTTCATCTTAATCTATTTGTATTATATCACAATATATCCGGAGTATTCATCAACCGTTTGGACTGAACAAATATAGATCATTGAACAATATATTTCTATGTAAATTAACCTTGTAACGTTTTCAACAAACCACAGTTCAATGTACTTGGGGAATAGACATCACAATATATAACTCACGAGTATAACTCCTGTATATTGAACTGAACAGATATAGATCATTGACCTTAATAGTTCTATGTATATTAAACTTGTTACTTATTCAACAAGCCACAGTTCAATGTACTCGGGGAATAGACATCACAATATATAACTCACGAGTATAACTCCTGTATATTGAACTGGACATATATCGATCATTGACCTTAATATTTCTATGTATATTAAACGTGTTACTTATTCAACAAGCCACAGTTCAATGTGCTCGGGGAATAGACATCACAATATATAACTCACGAGTATAACTCTTGTATATTGAACTGGACAGATATCGATCATTGACCTTAAAAATTCTATGTATAGTAAACTTGTAGCTTATTCAACAAGCCACAGTTTAATGTGCTCGGCGAATAGACATCACAATATATAACTCACGAGTATAACTCCTGTATATTGAACTGGACAGATATCGATCATTTACCTTAATATTTCTATGTATAGTAAACTTGTAACTTATTCAACAAGCCACAGTTCAATGTACTCGGGGAATAGACATCACAATATATAACTCACAAGTATAACTCCTGTATATTGAACTGGACAGATATCGATCATTGACCTTAATAGTTCTATGTATATTAAACTTGTTACTTATTCAACAAGCCACAGTTCAATGTGCTCGGGGAATAGACATCACAATATATAACTCACGAGTATAACTCCTGTATATTGAACTGGACAGATATCAATCATTGACCTTAATATTTCTATGTATATTAAACTTGTAACTTATTCAACAAGCCACAGTTCAATGTGCTCGGGGAATAGATATTCAACTAGACTTTGGTAATGTTGCTTATGGATATGAACAGCTTTCCGACACGAACAATATGTTACCCCTTTTACTGAGTACTTGTATCCTACTGAGAGACGAAAACAACAGCAAAAGATAGACTATGGAAAAAAGTGATTTTGGTCCGTTGATCCAGATCGAAAAAATACTAAGTAAGTAAGAGGTTTGTCATCCTGAATTCATAGGATTGATTTTATCATTTTTGAACTTTATAACGTTTCTTCAATTTGAAGAATCAAATGAGCATAGTGCCAAGAAACATTTGGGTCCAATTTGTTTACTTTAAATAAGCTGACACGTATTCATAGCATGACTTTTTGAATTAATTGGATGTTGAATATCGTTTTGGATTTTGTTTAAGTTGTACTTTTCCTCAACACGTTTGATTGAGTTTTCAGGTATCGGCCGATTTAATAAGCCACGTGTTTCCTGGCTACCCTTGCACCAGTACTCCACGCGATATACTTTCCAGATATAATTTGTGATTCTGTGTGTGGTAAACAGTGTCAGCTGATCCAACACTGATTTGTAAATCATCAGAAAAAATGAACTTTCGCGCCGGAATTCGATCTCAGAATCCCTGATTTAACATGTGTCATCGTAATGACATATATCTGGATTAACCACTGACTAAAGTGCAATATTCTCCACTACTATTCAATTATAAAGTATTGTCGAAATCGTGAACAACTATCATGGAACGAAGGATGAATATACAGTATTACAACGGCATGTTCTAAAACCTGGCCTGGCCTGCTGACTCAGCATTTAGTGTCGGGACAGGCCGGGCCAGATTTTATACATATTGAGATACAAACTCTGAATATAATGGAACGGAAAGATATACCTTTATTTAGAAATTAAACTGCATGTTAAATATAAAGACTTTTTTCTGAGTTTTACTTAGATAAAAAAGATTGTAGTTTAATTGAATAAATCGCATAAATTTATATTTAAGCGCACAGATCTGGGTTTACAAATCGATTCTTAAAATCAATGTGTTCAGACTCAAGTAATACATACATATATCATTTTTTATTTGTGGTGATTTTAATGTTTTGTCTTTATTATAGATGTAGACATTCCATCTTACGGTTCATTAAGTTGAACATGAAGTAGTTCAAAACTACATGCATAGTTCAATTGAAAATTTATTATGTAATTGAACTTCATGATCATTACTTAGATGAATAAGTTGTTGTATTGAAACCCCTTATCTGTATAAGTCGAGAGTAATGTATATTGAAAATACTATTTCAATTATTTCATCATCAAATTCAGAAGACACTTTTATAAACAAGATATGTTATTAGCTATGTATGCGAGAGGATCTTATTAGAAAACCAGCCAGATCTCCAGTAACATGACGGTGTTATGCCCGAACATAACCATATTTGAGGTTGTTAACACGATCATAGAGGGGTTTAAATCAGTATCATCAATGTTCATCAAACCTGGACAGTAGTGATGTTAACCCTTTCCAACATATAGACCTTTTTTGAGGCCTCTGCAGCAGACGCCGTTTTAAAACATTGTGGCATAAGGAGAAATTGCTCAAAACAAGCAGTTTCTCCTTTTGCCACAATGTTTTTAACTTTGTTTAGTAATTATACCTTTTTTAATAGAGATGTTTTATTATTTTGCGAAGACATTTTAAAGTCGTCTGCTGCATATTTGCATCCTCGGTACCCAGGCTATTCTTAAAATATATCATATATTTTATGAATAGCCTGGTTACCGAGGATGCATATTTGTTGTAAGTGGGAAAGGGTTAAGACTTGCGTTAAGGCGTACGTACAGATGAGCTTACGTCTCTGCGTAATTTGATCTTGGTCTACATATTTCTTTATACATTCATTAATACATTCATTAATAATCAGTCAATACCTTTTTGACCACCTAGCGCGAACACCGACCGTAAGGACTCTGCAAGCAGTGCAAAGCCAGATCAGCTTTCGACCCCGCGTAATTTGATCTTGGTCTACATATTTCTTTAACCCACATCTGTGCAGTTGAATATAAATTTATCCGATTATTATTCAATTAAACTACATTTTTTTTATCTAAATAAAACTCAGAAAAAAAACTATTATATTAAACATGCAGTTTAATTTCTAAATAAAGGTCTATCATTGTGTTCCAGTATATTCATAACTTGTACTCTCAATATGTATAAAATCTGGCCTGGCCTGGCCTGGCCCGACAAAAAATGCTAAGTCAGCAGGCCAAGCCAGGCCAAGCCAGGCCAGGCCAGGCCGTGCCAGGTCAGGCCAGGTTTTAGAACATGCCTATTACAACAACTATTTGGAATGCAAAGGTTATGGAAATTCAAATATAAAATGACAAAGTATTGTTTTTAATATTGTTCACCGGCAACAGTATTATTTGAGATACCCCGACAGAATAAAGATAAAAGAAAAGGTTTTAAGTCTGGATTTTAAGTCAAATACTAATTCTACCGACTTTTTATGTATCAGTACATGATATAATACGAAAATGATCCCATATTTGAAATACTTGACTGTCCGAGGAGCTTAGCATATTTCATGGCAATTAAACGAAAACAACTTAAAAATCTCTTCTTCCCACAAACTGTTAGGCCGATTTTCAAATAGTTTGTAGAAATGGTCCTCGGGTAACCCTCTATCACATTTATTCAAGCCCTGTTGATTCGTCGAAAAACTTGGCCCCAGAGGGCGGGGCTGTTTTGACCTATAGCTATAGTGAAAACTGTTAAAGCTTCTTCTACATAAGTCTATGTCCGATTTACAAATAATGTTGCTGAAATGAACCTTTGGTGACCTTCTACAAGATTATTTGTAGGCATGTTGGTTGGTAAAAAAAAGCTATTGTGGTAGGCATCCCAATCACATTGCATATTTCAGGTGAGCGATCCAGGGCCATCATTGCCCTTTCCTTTATACATACCATTGACCGCAAAAAAAAATTGAAAAGAAATGACGAAACCATTTTTCATTTTTTGTGAGATAAAGGTTCACATTTATCGTTTTTTCATAAACATTTCGAAAAATAAGACATAACTGGTGATGAACAATGACTATTTTTGTTTACAGCAACGTGGTATTTTACCTTATTTCATTAGCTGTTACAAAACATCCCTTTATTGTGTACACGATCCTACCTTTGAGATTCACTTTCCGTGTTTTTCCAATGATTCACAAATCACTTGAAGTCCAATATTAATAGTGTACTCCACTATTAGTAATAATATTGGACTACACGTGATTAATATTTGATTGTGGCCTATTGAAAACAGTCCAGTATTAATAATACAGTACTGAAACAACAATGGATGACGTCATACCAGTGTTTTAAGTAATGATACAAAGCGTGCATAATTAAACAACAATACACCTAATTAACTTACAATTTCTTATGCTGCCAATATGTTTTCTAATAGTCTTCACCATATCAATTAAGTGGATTAAGTACATGGGTATAACGTTACATAGTTTAAAATTTAAAAGTTTATTATCAAACATAGATAACATTCATTATTTGAACCCGATATCGAACGACGTTAAATGGGTTATCAGACTTCAAAAACCCTTGATGTTTAATCTTTAATGTATGAATGAACGGTGCTCTACGAAAACAAACCTTATGTCATTTACGACCAGTGAAGCCTCTGATCCCCCTCAAAACTACGCATCCGCACAGTTTTCCAAGGCTCGTCACTTAACACCTGTTATTCATAGGTTAATGACATTTCTGAACACAGTAGTTCTAACTCTCACAATGTTATAATGGTGTTATAATGAACTTTGACCAGGATTTTGAAACGAGTAGACACTGTAGACAAAACAGCTTATCAGCCCAGGACCATTTGTAATAAGGCATTATTATCGAACCGCAGTGCTTATAATTGTCCACGACACTATTTAATCAATAAGTTTTCAAGTTAAATTTACATTGAGCTTAATGTTAAAACCCACATAACACGATAACACTTACCGATAACGAACACAAATATACACAAACATTCGAACGCATGCATTCACATATACATTTCAAAATCTATCACACCCGATCACTTCATCATTCTAGCGATTTTTCGTTTTCGTTATGTACTAGATTGATAATACAGTATGAATAATATGATAATAGATACCTTTCACCTGAAGTAAACAGCATTTAAACTGTGCAGCAAAAGTATGTTGGTTTTAATATGCTTTGACATAATTTGAATCGGCGATTATCGCTTTTAACAAAGTACATTTGAAAATATCCTTTGTTTTCTTTTTCTTTGAAAGATGGAATTAACACATAAACAGGCTGTCAATTGACAATTGGAACAAAACCAGTCTCGAACCGTCTCATATTTAAGAGCAGCGATCCGATTCGTGTTTTTTGAGAATACAACGTTGACCCGTAACCATGGTTTTTTTCGAAAATGCCCGATTCTTTCAAAATTAAAGATTTTACACATTTTGCTACAGGTATTCGTGATTGGTTTCTTTAACAATCGTGATAGAAGTGACACTTCGTTGAAATCCATCGACGTTCTTAACAATTGTTCAGCCAAATCACGGCGTCCGGTAAAAATACTCATATGTTTCCTGGTTCCCTCACACCAGTACTCCACACAACATACTTTCCAAGCCACTGGCTGCTTTTCCACACAGACTGTTAGCCCATTGGTGAAAGACGAATGTCGCTTGTCACATTGCCTTTTTTCCAACTTCGTAAAGAATGTTGGCCTAGCTGGCATTCAAACTCATAACCGCTAGATTGACAGCCCGCGTCGCTACCGACTGAGCTACCAGGGCTCGACCCAGAGACAGATCAGACCTCGCGGATGCGATGATTGTTTTCGATCTTTACTCGTCGCAAATGCCTTAGATTCTCATTTTCGTAGAGGACACCTCATATTTAAAACCAATTTTATGTTATATTTATATATTGTCGATAACATAACATATCAGTCACTTCACGCACAAGTAAGCCGATCTTGCAGAAATGTAGCATTGTTTGGCAATTACGTTCAATTGATTACTATATACGTTAAGTTCTGGCTGTCGTTGTTTGGTAATAATTATTATTGTGTGGCCTCCAGTTTAAATGAATTACGACTGCTCCAAAAGGCCGACCAATCTCGATATTTGTCCAGTTGTACAGTCGTTGAAATCGCTTTGAAGTTTTTATAAATAACTTCATGATCGACTTACTGATAAAATTAGATAATTGGGGCTCAAGTCCGAATGTAGAGTTACCAGATAAAAATGATTGCAGTAATGTTTACTTAACCAAATGCAATATCATAAACTATATAGCCGAGCCCAGGTAGCGACACCGTATGTCAATCCAGAGATTGTAAGTTCGAGTCGTAGCTCAGCAAATAGTTTTCCGACGTTTGACAAAAGTTACTGCGACTAGCGCCACTCGTCCTCCACCTATTGGCTGACAGTGTATCTGGAAAAGCAGCAAGTTGCTTGGAAAGATGCTTGTGTTAAAAACTAATGTAAGACAGTCAGTAAATGCATGGGTAGAGGAACTAGTCGCCGCGAAATAAATTGAAATTTGAGGAGACGGTGTTTAATCCTATTATTCAAACAGAAATAATAAAATGATCAAGTTTATCTCAATCATGCACACTTCAGAGTTGTAAATATCCAGAGAAATATGCTGGATAACTTTTACACATGTTTAGGTTAACTTCATCTTAATCTATTTGTATTATATCACAATATATCCGGAGTATTCATCAACCTATTGGACTTGACAAATATAGATCATTGAACAATATATTTCTATGTAAATTGACTTTGTAAAGTATTCAACAAGCCACAGTTCAATGTACTCTGGGAATAGACATCACAATATATAACTCACGAGTATTCTTCCCGTATATTGAACTGGACAAATATAGATAATTGAACATTGGTATTAAACTTGTAACTTATTCAACAAGCCACATGTCAATGTGCTCGGGGCATAGATATTCAACTAGACTTTGGTAATGTTGCTTATGGATATGAACAGCTTTCCGACACGAACAATATGTTACCCCTTTTACTGAGTACTTTTATCCTACTGAGAGACAAAAAAACAGCAAAAGATAGACTATGGAAAAAAGTGATTTTGGTCCGTTGATCCAGATCGAAAAAATACTAAGTAAGTAAGAGGTTTGTCATCCTGAATTCATAGGATTGATTTTATCATTTTTGAACTTTATAACGTTTCTTCAATTTGAAGAATCAAATGAGCATAGTGCCAAGAAACATTTGGGTCCAATTTGTTTACTTTAAATAAGCTGACACGTATTCATAGCATGACTTTTTGAATTAATTGGATGTTGAATATCGTTTTGGATTTTGTTTAAGTTGTAAACGGTGTCCAGTTCACATCACTTGTGTATCTGTACTTTTCCTCAACACGTTTGATTGAGTTTTCAGGTATCGGCCGATTTAATAAGCCACGTGTGTCCTGGCTACCCTTGCACCAGTACTCCACGCGATATACTTTCCAGATTTAATTTGTGATTCTGTGTGTGGTAAACAGTGTCAGCTGATCCAACACTGATTTGTAAATCATCAGAAAAAATGAACTTTCGCCCCGGAATTCGATCTCAGAATCCCTGATTTAACATGTGTCATCGTAATGACATATATCTGGATTAACCACTGACTAAAGTGCAATATTCTCCACTACTATTCAATTATAAAGTATTGTCGAAATCGTGAACAACTATCATGGAACGAAGGATGAATATACAGTATTACAACGGCATGTTCTAAAACCTGGCCTGGCCTGCTGACTCAGCATTTAGTGTCGGGACAGGCCGGGCCAGATTTTATACATATTGAGATACAAACTCTGAATATAATGGAACGGAAAGATATACCTTTATTTAGAAATTAAACTGCATGTTAAAAATAAAGACTTTTTTTCTGAGTTTTATTTAGATAAAAAAGATTGTAGTTTAATTGAATAAATAGGATATATTTATATTTAAGCGCACAGATCTGGGTTTACAAATCGATTCTTAAAATCAATGTGTTCAGACTCAAGTAATACATACATATATCATTTTTTATTTGTGATGATTTTTATGTTTTGTCCTTATTTTAGATGTAGACATTCCATCTTACGGTTCATTTAGTTGAACATGAAGTAGTTCAAAACTACATGCATAGTTCAATTGAAAATTTATTATGTAATTGAACTTCATGATCATTACTTAGATGAATAAGTAGTTGTATTGAAACCCCTTATCTGTATAAGTCGAGAGTAATGTATATTGAAAATACTTTTTCAATTATTTCATCATCAAATTCAGAAGACACTTTTATAAACAAGATATGTTATTAGCTATGTATGCGAGAGGATCTTATTAGAAAACCAGCCAGATCTCCAGTAACATGACGGTGTTATGCCCGAACATAACCATATTTGAGGTTGTTAACACGATCATAGAGGGGTTTAAATCATTATCATCAATGTTCATCAAACCTGGACAGTAGTGATGTTAACCCTTTCCAACATATAGACCTTTTTTGAGGCCTCTGCAGCAGACGCCGTTTTAAAACATTGTGGCATAAGGAGAAATTGCTCAAAACAAGCAGTTTCTCCTTTTGCCACAATGTTTTTAACTTTGTTTAGTAATTATACCTTTTTTACTAGAGATGTTTTATTATTTTGCGAAGACATTTTAAAGTCGTTTGCTACATATTTGCATCCTCGGTACCCAGGCTATTCTTAAAATATATCATATATTTTATGAATAGCCTGGTTACCGAGGATGCATATTTGTTGTAAGTGGGACAGGGTTAAGACTTGCGTTAAGGCGTACGTACAGATCAGCTTACGTCTCTGCGTAATTTGATCTTGGTCTACATATTTCTTTATACATTCATTAATACATTCATTAATTGTCAGTCAATACCTTTTTGACCACCTAGCGCGAACACCGACCGTAAGGACTCTGCGAGCAGTGCAAGCCAGATCAGCTTTCGACCCCGCGTAATTTGATCTTGGTCTACATATTTCTTTAAACCCAGATCTGTGCAGTTGAATATAAATTTATCCGATTATTATTCAATTAAACTACATTTTTTTTATCTAAATAAAACTCAGATTTTTATTTTTATATTAAACATGCAGTTAAATTTCTAAATAAAGGTCTATCATTGTGTTCCAGTATATTCATAACTTGTACTCTCAATATGTATAAAATCTGGCCTGGCCTGGCCCGACAAAAAATGCTGAGTCAGCAGGCCAAGCCAGGCCAGGCCAGGCCAGGTTTTAGAACATGCCTATTACAACAACTATTTGGAATGCAAAGGTTATGGAAATTCAAATATAAAATGACATAGTATTGTTTTTAATATTGTTCACCGGCAACAGTATTATTTGAGATACCCCGACAGAATAAAGTTAAAGGAAAAGGTTTTAGGTCTGGATTTTAAGTCAAATACTAATTCTACCGACTTTTTATGTATCAGTACATGATATAATACGAAAATGATCCCATATTTGAAATACTTGACTGTCCGAGGAGCTTAGCATATTTCATGGCAATTAAACGAAAACAACTTAAAAATCTCTTCTTCCCACAAACTGTTAGGCCGATTTTCAAATAGTTTGTAGAAATGGTCCTCGGGTAACCCTCTATCACATTTATTCAAGCCCTGTTGATTCGTCGAAAAACTTGGCCCCAGAGGGCGGGGCTGTTTTGACCTATAGCTATAGTGAAAACTGTTAAAGCTTCTTCTACATAAGTCTATGTCCGATTTACAAATAATGTTGCTGAAATGAACCTTTGGTGACCTTCTACAAGATTATTTGTAGGCATGTTGGTTGGTAAAAAAAAGCTATTGTGGTAGGCATCCCAATCACATTGCATATTTCAGGTGAGCGATCCAGGGCCATCATTGCCCTTTCCTTTATACATACCATTGACCGCAAAAAAAAATTGAAAAGAAATGACGAAACCATTTTTCATTTTTTGTGAGATAAAGGTTCACATTTATCGTTTTTTCATAAACATTTCGAAAAATAAGACATAACTGGTGATGAACAATGACTATTTTTGTTTACAGCAACGTGGTATTTTACCTTATTTCATTAGCTGTTACAAAACATCCCTTTATTGTGTACACGATCCTACCTTTGAGATTCACTTTCCGTGTTTTTCCAATGATTCACAAATCACTTGAAGTCCAATATTAATAGTGTACTCCACTATTAGTAATAATATTGGACTACACGTGATTAATATTTGATTGTGGCCTATTGAAAACAGTCCAGTATTAATAATACAGTACTGAAACAACAATGGATGACGTCATACCAGTGTTTTAAGTAATGATACAAAGCGTGCATAATTAAACAACAATACACCTAATTAACTTACAATTTCTTATGCTGCCAATATGTTTTCTAATAGTCTTCACCATATCAATTAAGTGGATTAAGTACATGGGTATAACGTTACATAGTTTAAAATTTAAAAGTTTATTATCAAACATAGATAACATTCATTATTTGAACCCGATATCGAACGACGTTAAATGGGTTATCAGACTTCAAAAACCCTTGATGTTTAATCTTTAATGTATGAATGAACGGTGCTCTACGAAAACAAACCTTATGTCATTTACGACCAGTGAAGCCTCTGATCCCCCTCAAAACTACGCATCCGCACAGTTTTCCAAGGCTCGTCACTTAACACCTGTTATTCATAGGTTAATGACATTTCTGAACACAGTAGTTCTAACTCTCACAATGTTATAATGGTTCACACGAAGAAGTAAGATTGAATAGTTAACAGACAGACGGACACACCAATATTGCAATGGCTCTTCCAGGTCTCTATTCAACAACTATTCTAAATTTATTTTAATTCTAAATTTGTATTGTACTGATTAGTTCAAATTAACACAAAATTTGATTTACAATTAGAATAAGGATTGTATTTCAAAGGTTGTGTGCTGCAGAGGCGTATTTAGTTGTCTGTATCATAGAAATGTTTCAATATGCCAAACTATACACGATTGACAATATACATATAACGTATAACATACATGCAGGTAATATGATCAATATGATACTATAATATTGAGAAAAAAAAGGTATCAGCGGCGCTTCAAGAAAACCATCAGTGGGGCAGATCCGACCATTGGTTCGACCCTCGTTCCTGGCGGCCATTGTGAAGTGATGTACGTAGGAAGAGACATGTAACGTAGCTTGGTACTTCATTGTCACCGGATATCATTGATAGGAGTACTGGCGATGTGATGTAACTGAAAATATACTGTTTAAAATGGTATAAACTCGTATATAACATAACACAATTATGGCAGTATGTCTCATCTACCCGTGTTTCCTGGACCAATAATCCATTCACCGTTCTTCTCATGTAATTGGATACTGTCCCGCATAGTAAAATTGGAAGTCGAATGGAACAATAATGCTGGTCGGTATACAAACACACTATCCGAATATAAAAGTGTTTGTGGTGGCAATATACATTTCTCTGTGACAGGCGACGTTTACATCATGACTCTTGTGAGGCGTCGTTTGAAGACTCATTAGGAAATAAAAATGCCTCAAAAAACAATGTCTTCAAAGTCTACGTTTCTATCTGGGAAATCATGGATCTCTAGATATATGACAATGACAATGACAAATCTTTATTCAGAAGTACTTAGGCCACCGGCCCATAATACATAATATTTATACAATTTTTACAATATATGAAATGTCCCTAAAACTAATACTCTTTCAACAGCATGTGTACATTGTGTGCTAATTTTCTAATTAACAAAGGGTTATCGGATTGTAATAAGCTATAGAAACAAGTTATGTTAGTATAAGATTTATACCAGGTGAAAAGGAAATGCTGTCTGATTTCGTGGAACTTTTCACACTGGAAAAATACATGATATTCACATTCAATAATGTTTTGATTAAATTTTTGAAGACAGTATAAACATATCCTTTTTTCTCGAGTAATTTTACTATGTCGACCGGTCTCGATGCTAAACTTGTGATTCGAGCAACGAAATTTTGCTAGAGCAATTTTATGGTTTAACGGCATGTCTATAAGTAGATATTGTTCTGTATTTAATAGGGATTTATAATGTTTATAGTGAAAACATCGACCGGATTCGTTGATATTTCCATGCCAATTTTGTTTGAAACAGTCTATTAGATGTTGTTTAAAACATCTAATAAACTGGTTCGCGTTACCAACCTCCTGTGAGATCCAAACGTTTCCAAAACCATATAGGAAGAGTAAGTTTTTCACAGAAGTTGCCCAGTTTTTACGTCCTACGTCATCTAAATATTTCAACATTAGGTAACAGTTGCGTGAATACCTACTATTTGGCATTTCCAATAGTCTGCACCAATACTTAATGCAATACATATAATAATCTATAAAAAGGGGATATCTTCCACATTCACCTAGAGCTACCATATTATTTGTTGTACTATTTAATTTCAAAAATTTCTTACCAAAATTAAACTGTACGGATTCTAGGGCATCTGAATATGTATGACCCCAAATTTGTCCTCCGTAGCACAGAATTGGTTTTATCATTGAATCGAACAATTTAAAGATATCTTTGCATTGAAAATAACCAAAAGATCTCTGATATCTGTATATAGAAAATGTAGCCTTCTTTGCTTGAGATGCTAATTTTTGTTGAGCTGAGAACCAAGACAGCTTTGGTGTAAAATGCAGTCCCATATATTTATAACATGATGTTATTCTTACACGTTCATTGCCTAAAAACCATTTTTCATTTGCTCGTAATGGACCGCCATTTCTAAAAACTATTATTTCTGTTTTATCTAAGTTAATTTCCATGCCTGTGTCAGAGCAAAATTGTGTTACTATATTAAGTTGGTTTTGCAAGCGAATCACTGTATCAGAACAGTTTGCAATGTCATCTGCGAACATTAAGCAAATAATGTCAGGGATATTTTCTGTAATATAAATACCGCTTTTACATCCTTCACGGAGTCTTATACTCAGCTGATTTATAAATAGTGAAAAAATTGTTGTGCTACTTATATCACCCTGTCTGGTACCTATGTTGCATTTGAAGAATTGCGTAAGACCTGTTTCTGTTTTTATGCAGGATGAAATATCAGAATACATAGCAGTTAGCACTTTCAAAAAGTTACCATGTATACCTAAATGTCTTAGACATGAAAATAACTTGTGGTGGTTTATTTTGTCAAACGCTTTTCGAAAGTCAACATATAAACAATAAAAGCGACCGCCTTGTTTCGATAAGTACTTTTGTATTATAGCTTGTAATGAAAATAGATTGTCTGCAGTTGAATAGTTGCGTCTGAATCCAGATTGTGCTTCATCAATTTTATTGTTATCCTCTGCCCAATTATATAGTCTTGTATTAATAATACTTGAAAATGTTTTATACATTGCTGTAGTAATAGAGATACCTCTATATGAGGGGTTGTTTTTGGTTCCTGATTTGTATATAGGACATATAATATATTGTGACCATGACTTTGGGAAATTACCTGTTGTTAAAACCGTATTGAAAAGCTTGTGTAGACATGGTAAAATTTCACACATGCTATTTTTATAAAACTCTGCAGGAATACCATCAAGCCCAGAGCATTTGCCATTTGAGAGATTCTTTATTGCTGTTTCGACCTCATTTAGAGTAATTTCTATATTCAGACACGAAGCATCTTGATTCATAAAATCCGTATTTTCTTCGAAAATTAATGGTGGAGCTTCTTCATCATGTAAAAGTGTTTTAAAGTAGTTATACCATGTCGACGCACATATCATGGATGTCTTACTTGGCTTACTATTTTTATAAGTATTTTCTTTTAAAAGGCGCCAAAATTCCTTAGGGTTCGACCTACTATTTATTAAGGTGATTCTTTGTTGTTGTTGAACATGTATTTGCCTTTTCTTGCACACAGCCTTAAACTTATTACTAGCTATAATATAGTCGGTATAGTCATGCTCGTTATCAGATTTCCGAAATCTACGTAGGTGCCTGTATTTAGTAGTCTTTAATAGTTCACACTGGTCATCCCACCAAGGAGCATGGTTATTTGTTTCAATATTACGATTAAAACAAGAAGTTTTCCGCATTTTATACGATGACCTTTGATAAAGGGAGATAATGCAGTCGACTGCTTCATCGACATTGAAATCAATCGAATTGTACATACTTTGTCTACTGTTAGTTAATATATTTTGTAGAATATTTAAAAAACTAGTCTTATAGTGATCACGCCATTGAAACTGCACATACCTTACTGCAGACATATGAGTTATTATCAACTGTTTGTTTCTTATGGATTTTCTTCAAAAATGAAAGGTTACATAATATCGGATAGTGATCAGAATCATCTCGTTCTCCAACTTTGAAATATGAGACAGCATCAAAAACGTCTTTTGTTGATATGAAATA
Source organism: Serripes groenlandicus (assembly GCA_031761405.1). Taxonomy (NCBI): domain Eukaryota; kingdom Metazoa; phylum Mollusca; class Bivalvia; order Cardiida; family Cardiidae; genus Serripes; species Serripes groenlandicus. The sequence goes on along the minus strand of JASEVX010000690.1, from coordinate 14,965 downwards.
GTCGACTACACTTTTTCCATCATTCGAAAGACACGTAAAGTGTCCTAAAATATCACCGAAGAGTCGACCGTTCATTATATGCATATCATGGGCTCTGCAAAAGTCTGTCAGAGATTTACCAAAGCTGTTAAATCTGTTACAGTCTTTATTGTTGCGTCCCAAATTGAAATTATCAGCGCTATAGTCTACTTCACCATGGATATAGTAAATATCATCATTCAATATAACATCTGCAAAATCTTTTGTTCGGGCATTGAAATCCCCAGCAATAATTACATCTGCAAATGGATATTTATGCTGTAATTGTTGAAACTGTTCCTGCATCTGGACAATTCCATTAGGTTCTAATACTTTGTCATAAACGGTCGATCCTTCTGGTGAAATATACACAAAATACAAAATAATGTCTTTAGTGTCATATATAGTTGAGATGTTACAATATAATACAATACAGTCAGCCCAGTGCTCGTATATTCTGGTAATAAAATTAAGATCGGACAGGTTACTCGAGACGAAGCAGCTCACGCCTCCACTATTTCTGATAGCATGCTGTTTTTTAACTCTGACCTTATCATAGTGCGTATAACCATGTAAAAAATTATCAAAATCTCCGGATTGATTACTCCAGGTTTCACATAAGAAAACAATATCAAAGTGCGAAAGATACTCAATGAAATCATCATTACTTATATGTTTACTTAAACCCTGAACATTCCATGATACTATTTTAAGGGTTTCTTGCGAGCCTCGGCCTGTTCCCTAATCTGAATCATGTACATAGATGTTGACAGAATTATCACTATTCGTTGGTTCTTGGTTCTCGTGTGAGTGATCTACATGTAAGTTATTATTGTTTTCCTTTTCAGCACCCAATTGATGTGAGTTTAAGCCATCTGGCGCTCCGCCAGTGGCGAAAGCACGGGCATTTTGCCGTTTATCACGATAACCTACGTGTACTATGGATTGTGAACTATCGTTGAATCTATAAATAGAGTTATTCACGATTAGTTTATCGAACTGTACGACAGAATAGCTGCCTTTTGCCCTTTCCTTCATCATGGCATTTCCAAGCTCCCGCCTATGTGTTTTTACTCTGTCCGTATAGTCTGGTTGCACCGAGAACTCATCACTTTTATTAAACATCTCCTTTGCTTTCTGAAGAATAGCACAACAATCCCTGTAGCGAGAAAATTTAACAATAAAAGGGCACTTGGTTGTATATTTACCCTTTAGCCTGTGAGCACGCTCAATTTCTACTGATTCTAGGTCTGGACACTGCAAATCATGCTAAATAAATGATCTGATCTTGTCTTAACAGACATTCCACTGCTCATGTATTAACCCGGGGATTCCGTATATGCGCAAATTATTCCTGCGAGATTGGCCTTCAATATAGTCAAGTTTCTGATGCAGTGTTCTCATTTCACTTTTAATGGACTAATTTTCAGCTTTCAATGATGCGTTATCAGTTTCAAGTGTTTCTTTTGACAAACTTATATTGTCTATCTTAGAAGTAATGGTAAATAAATCAGATTTAACTTCATTCTTCATTGATAAAAGATCAGACTTAAAATCCGTTTTCATTTCTTGCAGAAAGGTCATAATATCTTGATCAGTACTACCTACATTTCGACTGCCAGCCCTTTTGGTATGCACTGGTTGATTAGGTTGTTGAGACTTGCATGTTTTAGAATTAACACCATCCTGTATTCTTAACGGTGATGCACTAGTCGCTTGAAATGATATAGTACTTTGTCTAGATGCTCGAGTCTCTATACCGGTGGTTGGCCCGTTGGTTGGGCCCGGATTAGATTCTACGTCACCACATGTGAGCAATAAAGCGGCAAGACACAAGGTCAATCTTAAACCACACATAACTCGGCGAATCCCATTTGTTGTAACATGTAATGTTCTTAGGGTGTAAACCAACCTTTGCCGCGGTGAAAAAGTTCCAATAGCCTGTCTGTATGTCCCAATATCTACTCCCATTTTCGTTTTCTACGTGCAGTCAAAATCAGTCATAAAAACATGTCCGCCATGTTCAAGGGCACATCACTCATATAGGTGCATTTGGACCCGCATTTTCTCTCTTATCCCCTCATTCATGGATTCATTAATATATTGTTTCAGTCAACATGTACTTTGGAGGTCAAATAAGAGTTTTAATGAGTTAGATTATAGTGCAATTCACAAATTTATATAACATTCGCGAACAATATAGAGTAGATAAGCATGCACATTTGTGCAGTTTAAATTGGGTCTACACTTTTCTCTTTGTAGAACTATTTAGCGAATACCATTCCCCTAAAAACATGGATGACCCTAGAACAAATCAATGTTTATATTACCCTCATATAAAAAATCAGCAGTAGACGACTTTGAAAACACATAGGCTAAACTATGGAAGCTTAACTCTACCAACGTTCTGTATAGTTATTGAAAAGAAAAACAAGTTGTGAAAAACAAAACATAACAATCTCTTAGCCGCAGTATTTTCAAAAGTCGTCTGCAAAAGTGTCAAGTTCATCTACATGTGGGAACGGTTTAAAATAAATTGGCCATAATGTACGTTCTCGTCGTACAATAACCTTGAGTCAACAGACTGAATTAGGGTACATTCAAGATTACGAATATGATTTATTTTTGTCACGCCGTAGGAAAAGTAATATCTTGGGTAAAAAGAAGACATACTTGATTACCTTTTTGTGTACACTAATTGACCGCGGATATATGCATATATTATTCGGACCACTGCACTCAAACATTGATGGATGAGTTACCTTCGTGAATGTTCGTAAAACCACAATATCGGTATGTACACTAACCCACGAACACCGCATCTACCTTATTTCGAGCCAGCGGACCGACTGATGTATACACGTGTTCGCGGTTTTCACAACTAAGTCAGTTATTTAAAAAAAATCGCAAATTCTTCTTGTTCACTTGCTTTAATTTGTCCTTCAATTATGTTATAAAAATCCATTAAAATATTTTTCTTCTTTAATTATTAAACGAAGAGACGTGACTAACAGACTGTAGACAAAATTATCAGTGTTCAAGTTGATTAAAACAGATCTCTAGAACAGGGGAGTTTTGCATGTTCTGGAATCCTTATTTTTGACCCTATAACCCTATGTGTTTGGGTACTCAAAAGAATTGTCACACTGAGACAATTCTTTTGAGTACCCACAAAATTGTGTTTGGTTGGATAAAAGGAAAGATATTGTGGGGGAAAGAGCTGCCTACCACTCCTTATCTGGACCTCTGAGTTACATCACTGCAGCCAGTTAACTACACACCATAGGCTAAATACTGTATATCCAAACAACCTGCGCATCCCAGCAGTTTGGTCGGGTTTTGTGCTGTTTGTCAATCATTCGCAGGTCAGTAATATGTTCACTGTGATATAGTATTAGTCGCCGGGCAGAAGCCCGCGACTTCTATTTTTAATAGGTTTTCTGAAATCACATGGAAGGTGGGATTATTATTAGAAAAAAACACATTTAGATGTCTTGAACATATTACAATTGTGTTTGTTTAAAAACACTAAGTACTGACACATCTAAAATGAAATAAATATTCCGATGTTTTAGGTATTTTCAGTTTCTTTATTTTGACTCGCATTTATGTTTTTTTTTGTTTTGTTTACAAAGACAAAACAGTCCCTATTTGCTAGACTGGTATACTTTATTTTACACTATATACTACATGTAATCAAAAGGCGATAACTACAAACCTTTACGTCGCAGTCTAATTTGTTTACTTACGCGCACCTGCGTGACTCGCGAATACCAACTGCGTAGATCAATCTCCTTTGCAGAGAGCCGCTCTTTACACTCACTTACAAATAGTAAATTATAGGTGATTTAAAATGTTTGTTTGGTTCGAAACAAATGAAGAAAAGAACAAACCGAGATCATACTGGTTTTAATGGAAACATGACTTAGAACGAACACTCTCTGCCTATAAAGAGAGTTTCAAGAACGACACCTCTGCGAATAAGAAAGAATCGGGTCTTTCTTACACAATTATTTCGTCCTTGACAATTTTAAATGTGTCATTTAATTCCCTAAAGGCATATTGCTTCCGATCTGCATATTGTTATGCATCATTGACACAAGGGCGCTCATCATAATATAATGTTAAAACATGAGTAGTTTGTTATTTTCATTATAAAAAAGGAAGGAAATAATTAAAATAAATTAACATGTTGTAGGGCTAAGTTTATATTCGAAATTAAGTTTAAATTATACAACAATTTCAATGAGATTTAACTATTTAGTATATTTCGAAGGTGGTCTAATTTATAAATATTGGACTACATTTCAACATTTGTTAAAGTATGATATAATTAGGATGCCAAGCTAATATCATTTTAGAAAAAGAGAAAGCTTGTCTTCAGCGATTTAACTTCATTGTTTTAAAAGTAGATTGCTGCAAACGTGTCCACTGTTTACTTTAAAAGAGAAAGGGTAACACGACGTGCTATTGCTTGCAAATCCTAAATTGTCTGTTTTGTGGTTTTATTGAAAAATAATAAAATTATTCCTTAATGAAAGCACTGTATACATACTAAGACTAAGACTAATGATTGGCAAGATTACTCATTTCCATTACTGTTTATGATCATTAATTAGTTGGTTGTGTGTATGGTCAACCTACTTTGGAATGGAGATTGATCATAAACAATGAAAGGCTTCAATTATCATTCACTTCGTTGACAAAACATTGGAAGTTATGATACATTTTCACTTGACCCTACCTCTGATGTTCCAATATGCCCCTCAGTTGATAACTGTTTATTCAACTACTATAATATTAGTGTTATGCACTATGGATATCCGGCGACATTGATGCGTTGCATCAACTTTCTCTTGTTGTCTCTTTATATAAATTGCTGTACCTGTTCAAAAGGACAGCGGATTGTTTTTCCCACACTCCTTTATGATTTGTTTTTTCCGAATCGCAACTGCCTTTAGTCAGATTATGTATAAAAAAAAATGATCTGATAAGCAGACATTGAGACTTGCATTATGTACCGTGAGATCTGGATTTTCGCTTGTCGCAAATTAAGTGCAGTTTGTTTTCCTGAAGTGCAGCCGACTTAGAGTTGGGTCATTTGAAATGTTATTGTCTCTGCTGTATAAATCACACAATCTGATAAACCGTAACTGATTCGTCTTCAGGATCACACAATCCATATGTATAGTGATGCCTGATATTCAGTTTGTTATAAGATATGATCAATGTATACGCAATCATACCCGCACATGTTACCCTTTTTAAACCCTTTGCTCGACATAATAACTTCATCAGATAAGAATTCGTCTAAGTTGTCGCGTGATGGGACAAATTTGTTTTTCAAGATTACGACTATACCTGATACCCTCAAGAATGATCTTTTTCATATTTATTGCAGTCGGTATCAGAATACTAAGCAGCAAAGTGATTTCCCCATGTTTCGGTAATATCATTTGAGTTCCTCAGAACAGAGTCGTTAAATTTTATTTTATTGCCAACCGTTTAAATTTTTCGAGTGCGCTTTGCGTTAAATTATCTCAAATATAAAGCACTATCACAACCGGTAGCATCAATGTGTTTGTTTTTTTTTATATTTAAAAAAAGTGTTTGAACAGTGTCTATTTATTTTGCGAAATTCAGATTTGGCTTGTTTGTCTTCGCGATAACAACGATATCCAACACCCCTTAGGTCTACCCTCGTGTAACCATACATTCCTTTTACGCCTCATAATTGTATGAAACTATTTCAACTCTTCAGACCAATAAGGTTTCAAATACGGTCGGTCTGAGAGTTTAACTTTTGGAAAACCTTAGTCCGACGACGTTTTGATACGATAGTTTCATACAACAGGTCAATGAACATGTATGCACAATCGGCCGATAATTCAGATATCTTAAGCTGAAATATAAATTATCTGTAAATAAGTTAAAATGGTAGTTTTTTAGCTTATTCCATTTAATTGGAACGATATAAGGTACAGGATTTAATAGAAATGTTCGGGTATTGTAACTCCGAGAGTAATCGGACGATGAGAAGAAATATTATAGTAATTAGTATCAACCATTTCACAGTACCACAAGATCAATGTATTTAACGGGTATAAGCTTTCCTCAGCAAATTTACTAGATGACCATCTGTCCAAACGTTGTCAAACGGTGTTTGGAGGTCGTTCCAAGTTATCAGTGTATCTTGTTTATATGAGAATGTATCTTCGATCACCTGGGCATGATATATGGTTTGATATTCTGTCGAGCGAAATTACCTTAAGCCAACTTGTTGGTGTGCCAACACATGGTTGTTTTTTTAGATACTACTTCATTCGTTGGTTCACAACCATCTATATTGTTGTTTAGATTGTGTTGAAGAGACTAACGGGCGATAGCTTGATGCTCTTTTTCAATATTTCCCATATTTAGGTATGGGTTCGCCTCTCTCCATATTTGTGGGAACTCGTGTTCTGTCCAGCTCGTGTTAAAATGATCCAGAAGCACGGTAGTTGCGAAACAGCCAAGGTGCGTAAGCATCCTGTTGGTAAAACCTTCCGGTCCTGGTGACTTCCTGGCTTTTAGCTGTCTTATGGCTGTTTGTTGCTCACTGATTGTCTTCTTCCATGATAACATCATCTGACGCACTGACTGCTCTCTTCTCTATAAATGTATCAATGTATTTCACATTTGATGTAGTTGTGGCTTACATCTTCATGATTGTCAGCAAATACGTGATCTGCCTGTTTGCCTGTCAGCAGCGAATATTCGTCGATCATCGTAGGTGTACCCCGTTCACTTTCTTCTTTATTATTTAACTGTTTGTTACCACAACATGGGGCTGTTTTTGTTAGGTTAAGAAATACTGTTTTCTCTATACGATACTTTCTACTTGCCTTGTACAGCATGGTAATATATATTGGGCGATAATAACTGCCTCCTTAATATTCACCTAGTAGTAAAAGGGATAGTAGTCCACTACTTGTTAAGAAATAAAATCTTACGGCATTTGTATAAGGAAAACAAAAATAATGAAATGTGCATGTAAGTTTTAATAGTATGAAGCACTAAGTAAGGTTGGTGGAATTGGACCAAGGAAACACTCGTTAACTGGCCGTAGTAATTTAACAACGTTCAACTGCAATCAATCAATAAACAAAACGCATCTTATTTTTGCATGAATAGCACCCTTTACATTTCCATATTTCACGATCTCCTCCCCGATCGACGCCAACAAGAAGATCGTAAAGCGTCTCTAGATGATCGAGGAGCAGATCAACAAAATTGACCTGATCGAGACGGTTGTACAAATAAATAGCAAGGGCCACGTATACACCGACAGTTTTTTTTTTTTTGAATCTCTTAAGCGAAAGGTAAGACCATTTGATCATAATAAAATGCATCCGTTCATACGATTAGTCATTGGTCTAATGATAAAAACAGTGAAGGCACAACAAAACAATATCTATCGTGAAATCCTTTTCCGAAATAATACAAAGTGTCAAAAATCCTTCTGATATGAGTATTACCAAATAATGATATCATGCACGTAAATGAGGGGCATTTATTTTTAGAAGTTGTTGAAGAACATATCTTTGTATCTGAGTATAGACAATTGAAATGGTTGCTGTACAAGAAACATGGACACATGTATATACAGATTGCTCAGCAGTTACTACTTTCCATGAAAGAGGTTATTGCATGTTCACCTGTCACACCACATGAAACACGGAGACCGTTAGTTTGTTTGGCAACTGGGAAGCACTGTTCTCAATACAAGGCAGAAGTTGCTGCCTTTGTGCGAGCACTGGCAGTAATAGAAGAGTCCTCAGAGGACTTTTCTCAGATTCACGTCCTTATTGGTCCCTCTGATAGTCATAGAAGCGCTACGCTACTGCAAATATCCTTCACTTTCCAAAACATTATGTCAGCTTTGCTAATCCAGACGTATTGCTCTTCAGCGCATTCCAGATAACTGTTGGGTGCCAGGAAACGAGTAGGCAGACAGACTCGCAAATAAGGAATGTAAAGGTCAACTTCTCCTATGAGGAAAGGGTTGCGGTGAACATTTCATTGATGATACCAGCCAAGGTTGACTATTATCTCCTAGACTAACAGGGTCAAGTCACCAGACCCTGTTTACACACGTGACACAACATGTTTAATGCAAACATGCATTCACATTTAAAGACGTACCTTTCACGGTAATGTTCATGTGGCATGGGACAACACCCTACAAAGCCAGAATGACGCTCGTATTCGTTTCAGTCGACGAGTTTCATAAACAAAATATCAAATAAGCACGAATATAAGATTCTATTCATCACATAACACCATAAAAAGATTTGTTTTCAATCTTTAAATCGATCTTTCTTCGTCCTCATATAAACAGTGACCGAAGTTCACCCCGAAGTTCTAATGCATACTTCCACTGTAAAAAAGTAGTCCATATCAATAACCTTTTGATTTTATACAAAATTAGCAACAAGGCACCTTATAACATTTCATGTATCGAGATTTATTCTCTTTAAACAATATTTTTAATAAATGCCGAAATTCAGAACAATTGTAAGCAATATGCTGTCATTTAAAGTGACGTGACACTGGAGTGACGTCACATACGTGCTGTGAGTCGTCTAGTTATGTAACTAGTTACATATGATATTTATGTCACTGCTTAATGTCACTCCTGGAGTGCAAGTTATGTGATAAACACAGATTCTAAAAGCATAAACTTAAGCTTCATTTATTGTTAGTATTATACTACGATATACTTTTTAAAAATCCTTCCCTCATATATATGTAAACGCTTTTTGACGCATCTGCAGCAGACGGCACTCAGGGTTGCGGGTTAGAATAACTACTGACTTGCTGGTGTCAGGATAAATGGAAACCTACATAAAACATGCCGTACTATGATTATGACTGACAGATTGTTGATTCAGGGGTCTCAGAAAGCATACTCTGGAGGACAGGTGTGTTCACCAACCACTGGAGCATCATGGCCACTTTCCACATGAAACATTCAATGCATTCTTAGGAAGTTATTGCCCTTTTAATTTTTAAATATTATGCTATTGGACAATTTTGTCTTAGCTATTTCTCAGCAAACTACTGGATTGAATTTAATGAAATTGTATGGAAAGCTTCACTAACAAGAAGATATGTGCATATTGTCACCATACTTGTGTTCTCGCTATACTTCGGGGAGCTCTTGCTGTCATATTGTGAAGCCGGACTTAACATAAACGTTTACCTTTACTTTGATTTATTCAACTTTTATTTAAATTAATTTTGATATTGATCAGTGGTTTGGATATCTCAATTGCTGTTAAATCTTAGTTATGGTGGTCATTGTGTGCAGTAGAGCAGAACGGGTTTAATATTGTTTATAGAAACCCAATTGCGATGAAGTTTCGAGTATGATTCGACATCAAGTATGAAAAGAACGAAACAAAATACAAACAAATTGCTTTTAACTTGGTGCAAATTAGAAGCAAGCAAATCCACATCAGACACTATTTGTTTGTATAAAAATCGGGCACATGATTCATTTCCACTTTCATTTCTCTGAAAGATATACTCATCAATGTTGAATTTTACCACGCTATTCTGCTTTCTCAGAATAGTCGTAGAAGTAGTTAGAACAATGTGAAATTTTAAACAGAACAATGTAAAGCAGTTGATAACTCCGGTTGCATATCCAATGCTATTATTTGATCTTGCGAAATGAAATGTATTCAGAAGGAGCGTTTATATTTGAGTGTAGGTATTCTCTATGTGTCGACGGACAGGTCAGAGTACTTTACACATTTATACGAGACAGTTCAGCTTTCACGTATTATAATGATGTAAACTATATTCAGGTTTTGTTCTATTGAACAAGAAACCGATGATATAATTACTACTTCAAGTACATAATGTATGTGTTTTATACTGAACATAATGTTATTTATAATGCAACCATTATCAAAGTGTATGTATACGAGCACTGTTACTAGCCTTGCATACATAAGTTGCTTTTTGTTTGTTGATTGATTCGAGGTAAACACCGTGCTAACTGTATTTCAGTTATATCATTGCGGCCAGTTAACGTGCGTTTCCTGACGTTCTCGTGCCTGTCGTATATACAACACTCTAACAAGGTAACTGCAACATAGACTAGTTAGCCCATTGACGGAGGACATTGACACTAGTCGAAATGACTTTCGTCAATCATCGAAAAGAAAGCCCCGGGTTTAAATTCACGACCGCTGCATTGGAAGACTGAGCTATCGTGACTCGATGGTTCAATTCGGTTTACTTGAACACTTGATGTGAAAAAGGCAGTGTATTGTGTGCTAAACTTACAGTGATCGTGTACATACACGTACGTCTACAGGCACGAATGTATAGCTATTTGATTGCATTTAATTGGTCCATTACTCGGTCACATGTAGAGTATCAGCCACGTCAAATTTCAAAATGACTTAACAAATACGTACATGACGTAACAAATACGTACACGACGTAATAAATACGTACTTTCTCTATATAAGCTGCGAGCATACACTACCTGATTCATCCTTATACACGTAACAAATACGTACTTTCTCTGTATAAGCTGCGTGTCTACAATACTTCATACATCCTTATACTCGTTACACATACATGTACGTACTTTCCCTGTATAAGCTGCGTGTCTACAATACTTCATTCATCCTTATACACGTAACAAATACGTACTTTCTCTTTATAAGATGCGTGTCTACAATACTTCATTCATCCTTATAAACGTAACAAATACGTACTTTCTCAATATATGCTGCGTGTCTACAATACTTCATTCATCCTTATAAACGTAACATATACGTACTTTCGCTATATAAGCTGCGTGTCTACAATACTTCATTCATCCTTATAAACGTAACAAATACGTACTTACTCTATATCAGCTGCGTGTCTACAATACAACATTCATCCTTATAAACGTAACAAATACGTACTTCCTCTATATAAGTTGCGTGTCTACAATATTTCATTCATCCTTATAAACGTAACAAATACGTACATCCTCTATATAAGTTGCGTGTCTACAATATTTCATTCATCCTTATAAACGTAACAAATACGTACTTTCTCTTTATAAGCTGCGTGTCTACAATACTTCATTCATCCTTATAAACGTAACATATACGTACTTTATTAATATATGCTGCTTGTCTACAATACTTTATTCATCCTTATACACGTAACAAATACGCACTTTCCCTATATAAGCTGCTTGTCTACAATATTTCATTCAGCCTTATACACTTAACAAATACGTACTTTCTCTATATAAGCTGCGTGTCTACAATACTTCATTTATCCTTGTACACGTAACAAATACGTACTTTCTCTATATAAGCTGCGTGTCTACAATACTTCATTCATCCTTATACACGTAACAAATATGTATTCTCTCTTTATAAGCTGCGTGTCTACAATACTTTATTCATCCTTTTACACGTATCAAAAAGGTACTTTCTCTATATAAGCTGCGTGTCTACAATACTTCATTCAGCCTTATACACGTAACAAATACGTACTCTCTCTATATGAGCAGCGTGTCTACAACAGTTCATTCATCCTTATACAAGTAACAAATATGTACTTTCTCTATATAATGTGCGTGTCTACAATACTTCATTCATCCTTATACACGTAACAAATACGTACTTTCTCTATATAAGCAGCGTGTCTACATTACTTCATTCAGTCTTATAAACGTAACATATACGTACTGTCTTTATCAAAGATGCGTGTCTACAATACTTCATCCATCCTTATACAAGTAATACATATGTACTCTCTCTATATAAGCTGGGTATCTACAAAACATCAGTCATCCTTATACATGTAACAAATACGAATTTTCTCTGTATAGGCTGCGTGTCAAAACTACTTCATTCATCCTTAAAACACGTAACATATACGTACTTTCTTTATATAAGCTTCGTGTGTACAATACTTCATTCATCCTTATTCACGTAACATATACGTACTTTCACTATATAAGCTGCGTGTCTACAATACTTCATTCATCCTTATACAGGTAACAAATACGTACTTTCTCTATATAATTTGCGTGTCTACAATACTTCTTCCATCCTTATACACGTAACAAATACGTACTTTCTCTATTTAAGCTGCGTGTCTACAATACTCCATTCATACTTATACACGTAACAAATACGTACTTTCTCTGTATAAGCTGCGTGGTACACAATACTTCATTCTTTATATAAGCTGAGTGTCTACAATACTTCATTCATCCTTATACACGTAACATATACGTACTGTCTTTATATAAGCTGTGTGTCTACAATACTTCATTCATCATATACACGTAGCATATACGTACTGTCTTTATATAAGCCGGGTGTCTACAATACTTCATTCATCCTTATACAAGTAACAAATACGTATTTTCTCTATATAAGCTGCGTGTCTACAATACTTCATTCATCCTTATACAAGTTACACCTACGTACTTTCTCTGTATAAGCTGCGTGGCACACAATATTTCGTTCTTTATATCAGCTGCGTGTCTACAATACTTGATTCATCCTTATACAAGTAACATATTCGTACTTTCTTTATATAAGCTGCTTGTCTACAATACTTCATTCATCCGTATACAAGTAACACCTACGTACTTTCTCTGTATAAGCTGCGTGTCTACAATACTTCATGCATCCTTATAAACGTAACCAATACGTACTTCCTCTATATAAGTTGCGTGTCTACAATACTTCATTCATCCTTATAAACGTAACAAATACGTACTTTATTAATATAAGCTGCGTGTCTACAATACTTTATTCATCCTTATACACGAAACAAATACGCACTTTCCCTATATAAGCTGCGTGTCTACAGTACTTCATTCAGCCTTATACACGTAACAAATACGTACTTTCTCTATATAAGCTGCGTGTCTACAATACTTCATTCATCCTTATCCACGTTACAAATACGTACTTTCTCTATATAAGCTGCGTGTCTACAATACCTCATTCATCCTTTTACACGTAACAAATACGTAGTTTCTCTTTATAAGCTGCGTGTCTACAATACTTTATTCATCCTTTTACACGTATCAAAAACGTACTTTCTCTATATAAGCTGCGTGTCTACAATACTTCATTCAGCCTTATACACGTAACAAATACGTACTCTTAGTATATAAGCAGCGTGTCTACAACAGTTCATTCATCCTTATACAAGTAACAAATATGTACTTTCTCTATATAATGTGCGTGTCTACAATACTTCATTCGTCCTTATACACGTAACAAAAACGTACTTTCTCTATATAAGCAGCGTGTCTACATTACTTCATTCATCCTTATAAACGTAACATATACGTACTTTCTTTATCAAAGATGCGTGTCTACAATACTTCATCCATCCTTATACAAGTAATACATATGTACTTTCTCTATATAAGCTGCGTATCTACAAAACATCAGTCATCCTTATACACGTAACAAATACGTATGTTCTCTGTATAAGCTGCGTGTCTACACTACTTCATTCATCCTTAAAACACGTAACATATACGTACTTTGTTTATATAAGCTTCGTGTTTACAATACTTCATTCATCCTTATTCACGTAACATATACGTACTTTCTCTATATAAGCTGCGTGTTTACAATACTTCATTCATCCTTATAAACGTAACAAATACGTACTTTCTCTATATAAGCTGCGTGTCTACAATACTTCTTCCATCCTTATACAACTAACAAATACGTACTTTCTCTATATAAGCTGCGTGTCTACAATACTTCTTCCATCCTTATACAACTAACATATACGTACTTTCTCTATATAAGCTGTGTGTCTACAATACTTCATTCATCCTTATACAGGTAACAAATGGGTACTTTCTCTATATAATTTGCGTGTCTACAATACTTCTTCCATCCTTATACACGTAACAAATACGTACTTTCTCTATATAAGCTGCGTGTCTACAATACTCCATTCATACTTATACACGTAACAAATACGTACTTTCTCTGTATAAGCTGCGTGGTACACAATACTTCATTCTTTTTATAAGCTGAGTGTCTACAATACTTCATTCATCCTTATACACGTAACATATACGTACTGTCTTTATATAAGCTGTGTGTCTACAATACTTCATTCATCATATACACGTAGCATATACGTACTGTCTTTATATAAGCCGGGTGTCTACAATACTTCATTCATCCTTATACAAGTAACAAATACGTATTTTCTCTATATAAGCTGCGTGTCTACAATACTTCATTCATCCTTATACAAGTTACAAATACGTACTTTCTCTGTATAAGCTGCGTGTCTACAATACTTCATTCATCTTTTTACACTTAACAAATACGTACTTTTTCTATATAAACTGTGTGTCTACAATACTTCATTCATCCGTATAGAAGTAACACCTACGTACTTTCTCTGTATAAGCTGCGTGGCACACAATACTTCGTTCTTTATATCAGCTGCGTGTCTACAATACTTCATTCATCCTTATACAAGTAACATATTCGTACTTTCTTTATATAAGCTGCTTGTCTACAATACTTCATTCATCCGGATACAAGTAACACCTACGTACTTTCTCTGTATAAGCTGCGTGTCTACAATACTTCATGCATCCTTATACTCGTTACAAATACGTACTTTCTCTATATAAGCTGCTTGTCTACAATACCTCATTCATCCTTATACACGTAACAAATACGTACTTTCTCTATGTAAGCTGCGTGTCTACACTACTCCATGCATCCTTATACACGTAACAAATACGTACTTTCTCTATATAAGCTGCGTGTCTACAATACTTCTTTCATCCTTATTCACGTAACAAATACGTACTTTCTCTATATAAGCTGCGTGTCTACAATACCTCATTCATCCTTATACACGTAACAAATACGTA